>BLSH010250580.1:222704-257516 GCA_018402905.1 Glandirana rugosa
CCCCCCCCCCCCGCGGACAGAGCCACAGGCAGGGAAGAGGGGTTGAGATGAGAACTGAGAGCAGGGCTGCGGGTGACTCAGCTCAACAAACAAAACAAAAACTTGAAGAGATTTTACAAATGGTATTCAGTTCACTCAGAAAGCATTGCCTGGGGTCCTATGGCAAATAAATACAAAGCACCACACTACAATGACAGCACAGATGACTGCCACAAAGTACCATATTGAGGACCTCCGGAACATGAAAATACCAGGAATCAAATAATATCACAATTCATATTTATTATCTATAAAAAAAAAAAAAAAAAATTTACAAACACCAAGGAATGCAAATAACCACTAAAACACCTCCACCACACCAACATGACAACGTGTCACCACAGTGCATTATAAACGCCCTCACACAGACACACACCTCCTCATGCATACAAATCATGAAATTAAACTCCAGGATGGAGATCAAGCATAGTGCATGTAGTACTGATAGGATATAGAAAGGCAGGAGGCTGTTTAGCTAAATATGATATGTGACCCAGGTAGTTCATATATGGGTCTAACAGCAACACAGGTAATGTGAGCATATCTCCACGGGGGCAGCCAGTGCTTCAAGTGGTATAGGAGGTTCAGTCTGCAGTTGACGTATGCTCAGGGCCAAAGCCCAACAGTTCACATGCAATTGCTGGTGTGTATATCACCAAATTGGCACACAGTAGTCAGCTGCACGCAAACACTGACCAGCTGGATACTGGAAGGCAAGCACCATAAATGTCACGTGTAGTGGGGGCACAGGGGTATGCCGCCAGGCATGGAGCAAGAGGGGTTTCGCCTACATTTCTATCCAAATACCGCTCCCGTGCTGAACCCACCGTTGATGGTCAAAGTCTGTGTGTGTTGAACACACCAGCAGGTGTGGATGGTCGCCGCCAGCCTCAGTGGAGCCTCACTTGAGCACAGTTCCTCCAGCACGATCCACATTAGCTTGTGCCTGCCAAGCTCATCCGGAACCATAGAGAGGTGTGTCCTCGGGTCATGCAGGTATCCTCCATGAGCACAAGGTACAAGGACAATGTTACCCGTCATGAGCTACAAGAAGGGGATCGTAAGGCCCTGGAGAAAAATTTGCGCAAAAGTTATAGCGTCTACAAACTAGGGTTTCTGGAATGTACGCAGCTTTTATTTTATGACTGCCTACCTTATTTCCTAAGGTGCTATAATGGAAGGGCAGTACAACCCCATTTTGGAAAGTAGACACCCCAAGGAATTTGCTGAGAGGCATGATGAGCCCATTGAATATTTTATTTTTTTGTCACAAGTGATTGAAAAATGACCAAAAAAAAAAATTACACAAAGTTGTCACTGAAATTATATATTGCTCACACATGCCAATTGTATGTGGCATTACACCCCAGAATACATTCTGCTGCTTCCCCTAGAAGTACGGGGATACCACATGTGTGAGACTTTTTAGGAGCCTAGCCGCTTACAGGACCTTGAAAACTAATCAGTCTTCAGGATTTCTAAGGGCGTAAACTTTTGCTTTCACCCCACACTACCTATCACAGTTTCGGAGGCCATGAAATTCCCAGATAGCACAACCCCCCCCCCCTCAAATGACTCCATTTTGAAAAGTAGACATCCCACCTATTTGCTGAGAGGCATGTTGAGTCCATGGAATATTTTGCACAAGTTTCGGGGAAATGACAATTTTTTTTTTTATCACAAAGTTGTCTCTAAATGATATATTGCTCATACATGCCATTGGTATATGTGGAATTACACCCCAAAATACATTTTGCTGCTTCTTCTGAATACGGGGATACCACATATGTGAGACTTTTTGGCGGTCTAGCCGCGTACAGGACCCTGAAAGCCAATCACTGCCTTCAGACTTTCTAAGGGCATAATTTTTTTTTACTTCACTCCTCACTACCTATCACAGTTTCGGAGACCATGGAAAGCCCAGATAGCTCACCACCCCCCCCCCCCCCCCAAATGACCCCATTTTGGAAAGCAGACACTCCAAGCTATGTACTGATAAGCACGTTGAGTATTTTGGAGATCTCCCTTTTTGTCACAAGTTTTGAAATTAGAAAAAAAAAGACATTTTCCTTTTCTTTCTTAATTTTCCAAAAAAAATGAGAGCTGTAAAATATTCACTGTGCCTCTTAGCAAATACCTTGGGGTGTCTACTTTCCGAAATTGGGTCATTTGGGGGGCTTTTGTGCTAACTTAACATTTCAGGGCCTCCGAAACCACAATAGGTAGTGAGGAATAAAATCACCATTTTAAAGCCCTTAGAAAGCCTGAAGACAGTGATTGATTTTTGGGGTTCTGTATGCAGCTAGGCTCCCAAAAAGTCTCACACCGGTGGCAAAATATAAAACATTCCATGGACTCAACATGCCTCTCTATTTCAAAATAGACAAGATAATTAAATTGAAATGTAATACATGTCTTATGAGTGAGAATCGTATACAGACTCAACATAGTGCATCAAACACAGAGATAATCTTTGGCCATTCCAGGCGAATATCAACTATACTTGCTCCTTGTGTAATATCTTCCTCAAGTTATTATGGGCTAAGGAACTCTGACATGAAAGGAAGTATAACAGAGACTTTATTAATTAACCGTGAGGTACTAGCGGCATAACAACATTTTTTTTGCTGTACCGTCCAGAGGAGAAAAAGCACCCCCCAATATGGAAGGGTGACTCCGCTCCACCACAGAACTCTTTCCATTGGCTACGCAATGTCCCCATCTCCCGTTTCCATAGTGGAATTATCTCCTCTTGGAACAGACAGAAGAGGGAGGAATTCAGAGAACAGGGATAGAAAAGGAAGAAAAGGGTGATATGAAAAGAAAGTAGGAAGAAAGAAAGAATGGAGATGCACTATCTGGCATAAATCACTGCCATAGTGGGGGCGTCATAGTGGATCGTAGAGGTATTTTATCCAGGGTTCTCGTGCTCTATCAAATTGGGCTGGTTTGCCCTGTAAGATCAACAAAAGGCGTTCATTTACCATAATCCATGATAGCAGATGCCTAACCAAATCAAATGGGATCATGGGCGTTTTCCAAGATCTAGCAATTGCTATTCTTGCTGCTAAAAAAAATGAAGGCGACCAGAGCCCTGATCTGATTCGAAAGTCCCTCTGGGGGCTGCCCAAGAGTGCCTGATGTGGTGATTTAACCATATTTGTTTGTGTTAGTGTAAAAATAAAGTTGTAGATGCGGATCCAGAAAGGTCTCACCTTGGGGCAAGTCCACCAAACATGGAACATTGTGCCTACCTGGCCACATCCTCGGAAACATAAAGGGGAGGCCTCCGGGATGTAAGTGGCTATCCTGGCTGGTACCATATACCACCTAAGTAGGACCTTATAGTTGGCCCCAATCAATGAAGTGTTTATGTATGACCTCGAAGCTCCCTGTGTTATGGCTGACCATTCATCTACAGCGAGCGTCTCCCCTATATCTTGTTCTCATTTTGACATGTAAAATAATTTACCGGATCAGGATGTTAGGATGGTGTAAATTTTTGAAATATGGCCCGAGGTATTATCAAATGCCTCGCACAAATGTTCCATTGGTGTAGACGTGGTGAGGTCTGAAACTCAATGTAAAGATTGTAAAAAGTGTGATATTTGGGCATACCAGTAATATTCTGAATTAGGCAGTTGGTATTTTTCATGAAAGGTTGCTTTCGTTATGATCCCTTTACAGTCACTGCAATCCGTATCAAGCCTTTGTTTGTCAACCAGGGCAGAGCATTTGGGGTGAGACCTGGGGTGAAATCTGGATTACCCACCAGGGGTGCCAGGCAAAAATGTGGAGATTTAAAATTGTGCGTTTTAGACAACCTGTCCCAAATGTTAAGGGAAAAGGACATAGTAGGGCACATCATGGCAGGTCTATCTCTGGGTTTCAGCCACATTAGGTGACTTAGCAGTCTTGTCGTGCATGACAAGGACTCCATTGTCATCCAGATGACCAAGGCGATTTGGAATGATAGCGTATTAGGTGCGCCATCTGGGCTGCATAGTAGTATTTGACAAGGTCAGGGACTCCCAGACCTCCTCCCAGTTTGGGTGTATATAAAGTTTACCGATTCACTTGAGGTCTCTTATTACCCCGTATAAATTGCATTATCTTATTTTGGAGTTTATGTAAGTCAGACATATTAATTGAGATAGGCAATGTTCTGAATGAATAGAACAACCTGGGCAAAAGGTTTATTTATTTATTTCAGGTATTTACATAGCGCCGTCAATTTACGCAGCGCTTTACATATACATTGAACATTCACATCAGTCCCTACCCTCAAGGAGCTTACAACCTAAGGTCCCTAACTCACATTCATACATACACATCCTAGGGCCAAGTTATACAGGATCCAATTAACCTGTCTTTGGAGTGTGGGAGGAAACCGGAGTACCCAATGGAAATCCACGCAAGCACAGGGAGAACATGCAAACTCCAGGCAGGTAGTGTTGTGGTTAGGATTCGAACCAGCGACCCTTTTGCTGCCAGATGAAAGTGCTAACCACTACACCACTGTGTTGCCCACTACACTACTATGTCGCCCTTAGCAACATTTTAAAGCTGAAATCTACTGTTTGCTACAAGCATAGACTTTAATATAGCTTGTTCTGAACAATACCTATGTCCTCAAGTGTACATAGTTCTTGTTTTTGGAGTAACCCATCTAATTCCCTCAACCCTATCCAAGTTCTCCAAAAATGAAAACAGCAAAAACACCACCCTAGATTGGTCAGTTAAGAGACATGTGAATGAGTCTGTGTTCATGGCTGCTGGGCAAAGATTGTGGGGAGACCTGGACAGTAACAGTATTCCAGCGGCTCCTGTGGGTGTATTTTTTTTTTTTTTGTGTTGATATGTACATGTCCCCCATGGTAGTGCCCAGCTTCTAGGGCTGCAACTAACAATTATTTTCATAATCAATTAGTTGGCCAATTATTGTTTCGATCAATGAATCGGATAATAACTTTAAAAAAAGTGTGGTGTATAATTTAGTTAATGTGTAAAGTTTAAAAAAAAAGGCAATTTATTCTGAAATATCTATATGCAGTGGTAAATGTAAATAACCAGCTATGTGGTTAGGGAGCAAAATCTCAAATCCACTTTGAGAATAACAGACAGAAGAGATATACTGTATACACTATTAGAGGTTGAATCCGGTAAATATCATCAGACTCAGAGATCAAATTTTTTATTTTAAGAAAAAAAATAAAGACTGTTTTGCAGATTTTTAGACAGAACTGTGATATATTAAAGTGGGTAAAAAAAGTATTTAGTCAGCCACCAATTGTGCAAGTTCTCCCACTTAAAAATATGAGAGAGGCCTGTAATTTTCATCATAGGTACACTTCAACTATAAGAGACAGAATGAGAACAAAAATCCAGAAAATCGCATTGTCTGATTTTTAAAGAATTTATTTGGAAATTATGGTGGAAAATAAGTATTTGGTCAATAACAAAAGTTAATCTCAATACTTTGTTATAAACCCTTTGTTGGCAATGTCAGAGGTCAAACGTTTTCTGTAAGTCTCCACAAGGTTTTTACACACTGTTGCTGGTAGTTTGGCCCATTCCTCCATGCAGATCTCCTCTAGAGCAGCAATGTTTTGGGGCTGTCGCTGCGCAACACGGATTTTCAACTCCCTCCAAAGATTTTCTATGGGGTTGAGATCTGGAGACTGGCTAGGCCAGTCCAGGACCTTGAAATGTTTCTTACGAAGAAACTCCTTCGTTGCCCGGGCGGTGTGTTTGGGATCACTGTCACGTTGAAAGACCCAGCCACGTTTCATCCTCAATGCCCTTGCTGATGGAAGGAGGTTTTTATTCAAAATCTCACAATATATGGCCCCATTCATTCTTTCCTATACACGGATCAGTCGTCCTGGTCCCTTTGCAGAAAAACAGCCCCAAAGCATGTTTCCATCCCCATGCTTCACAGTAGGTATGGTGTTCTTTGGATGCAACTCAGCATTCTTTCTCCTCCAAAGATGACAAGTTGAGTTTTTACCAAAAAGTTCTATTTTGGTTTCATCTGACCATATGAAATTCTCCCAATCCTCTTCTGGATCATGCAAATGCTCTCTCTGGCAAACATCAGATGGGCCCAGACATGTACTGGCTTAAGCAGGGGGGACACGTCTGGCACTGCAGGATTTGAGTCCCTGGCGGCGTAGTGTGTTACTGATGGTAGCCTTTGTTACTTTAGTCCCAGCTCTCTGCAGGTCATTCACTAGGTCCCCCCGTGTGGTTCTGGGATTTTTTTATCACCGTTCTTGTGATCATTTTGACCCCACGGGGTGAGCTCTTGCGTGGAGCCCCAGATCGAGGGAGACTATCAGTGGTCTTGTATGTCTTTCAATTTCTAATAATTGCTCCCACAGTTGATTTCTTCATACCAAGCTGCTTACCTATTGCAGATTCAGTCTTCCCAGCCTGGTGTAGGTCTACAATTTTGTTTCTGGTGTCCTTTGACAACTCTTTGGTCTTGGCCATAGTGGAGTTTGGGGTCTGTCTGTTTGAGGTTGTGGACAGGTGTCTTTTATACTGATAACGAGTTCAAACAGGTGCCATTAATACAGGTAACGAGTGGAGGACAGAGGAGCCTCTTAACCAGTTCTTTACCGAGTCATTGTAAAATGACATCTGCAGGGAACCTCCGTCGATCCAGGACGACGTGATATGACGTCTTTCCCTTTTCTCCGCCACTGCCAGCCCCTGGGCAGGGATTGCGGATCGATTGCGTCAGGACACAGCCCCCTCGATTGGGATAAAGAGCCAACAAAATTGGCTCGTTGCCACGTGACCAGCTGTGTCCAATCACTACTGACCTCCACGTGCACGGCGCGCGGCGATCGGGGCTGAGGCTTCTCCCTCGGACAAAGCCCAGCTTCGATCAGTGTAAAGAGCCAAAAGAATTGGCTGTTTACCACGTGATGGGCTGCGTCAATCACAGCTGGTCATGTGATGTGGTTACCGCGGTTCTCCCTGTCACACACTGATCGTGTGTGAGAGGGAGATTGCTGTAACAGCTCGTTACCGCCTACTGTGTACACCAAGCATACTGATCACCCCCCTATTAAGGAGGACCTGTCACCACCCCATCAAAATACTCGGGTACCTGTCACCTGCCCATCTGAGTACCAGAGTACCTGTCACTTGTCCATCAAAGTACCAGAGTACCTGTCACCAGCCATTCAGAGTACCCGAGTACCTGTCACCTGCTCATCTGAGTACCCGAGTACCTGTCACCATCCCTTCTGAGTACCCGAGTACCTGTCACCATCCCATCCGAGTACCCGAGTACTTGCCAACAACCCATCAGAGTACCCAAGTACCTGCCACCAACCCATCAAAGTACCCGAGTACCTGTCACCTGCCCACCAGAGTACCTGTCAACAGCCCATCAGTGTACCAGAGTACCTGTCACCAGCCCATCTGAGTACCCAAGTACCTGTCACCAGCCCATCAGAGTACTCGAGTACCTGTCACCAGCCCAGCAAAGTACCCGAGTACCTGTCACCTGCCCATTAGAGTACCCGAGTACATGTCACCAGACCATCAGCGTACCCGAGTACCTGTCACCAGACAATCAGATTACCAGAGTACCTGTCACCAGCCCATCTGAGTACCCAAGTACCTGACACCAGCCCATCAGCGTACCCGAGTACCTGTCACCTGCCCACCTGAGTATCCGAGTACCTGTCACCTGCCCTTCAGATTACCTGAGTACCTGTCACCAACCCATCTGAGTAACCAAGTACCTATCTGCAGCCCATAAGAGTACCCAAGTACCTTTGACCAGTCCATCAGATTACCCGAGTACCTGTCTCCAGCCCATCAAAGTACCCGAGCACCTATCTGCAGCCCATCAGAATACCTGAGTACCTATCTGCAGCCCATCAGAGTACCCAAGTACACATCTGCAGCCCATGCCTCATAGAATATACGTGGGGTTTTTGCTTTCCAAAATGGGGTCATTTTGTGGGTAATTCTATTGTCCTGGTGCTCCAGGGCCTTCAAAAGTGTAATAGGTGGTTAGGAAATTAGATGTGAAATTTCTGCTCCTAGAATGCCTGACGGTGCTCCCTGCATGTTGGACCTCTCTATGTGGCCAGGCTGTGTAAAAGTCTCACACATGTGCTTACGCCATACTCGGGATGAGTAGCAGAATATATTTTGGGGGGTCATTTTTGTTATGTACATGCTATGTGTTAGAAATATCTTATAAATTGACCACATTTGTAAAAATAAAAGCGTTTTCATTTTCTTTCCACGTTTTTCGAAGACTTGTATTTGTACATTCCTGACATTTCAGGGCCTCAAGAAATGAGATAGGCCATCAGTGCATCAGGGGTGATCAATTTTCAATGATTGGCACCATAGCTTGTAGACTCTATAACTTTCACACAGACCAAATAATATACACTTATTTGGGTTATTTTTTACCAAAGATATGTAGTATAGTATAGGCTATTTTATCACAGAAACAAAACAAAAAAAGTGTTTTTCAAAATTTTCACAACTTTTCCACTTATGTCACAAAAAATAAAAAAAACCCGGAGGTTCTTAAATACCACCAAAAGAAAGCTCTATTTGTGTGAAAAAAATGATAAATGATTTTGTTTGGGTACAGTGTAGCATGAGAGTAATTGTCATTCAAAGTGTGAGAGTGCTGAAAATTGGTCTGGGCAGGAAGGGGGTATAAACGTCCTGTATTGAAATGGTTAAAGAAGAAGTTACAGTTCTGTGAGACACAGAAATCTTGCTTTTTTGTAGGTGACCAAATATTTATTTTCCACCATAATTTGCAAATAAATTCTTTAAAAATCAGACGTGATTTTCTAGATTTTTTTTTTCTCATTCTGTCTCTCATAGTTGAAGTGTACCTATGATGAAAATTACAGGCCTCTCTCATCTTTTTAAGTGGGAGAACTTGCACAACTGGTGGCTAACTAAATACTTTTTGCCCCACTTTATATGCTGGCCATACAAAAACAATGTCTACCTTCAAAAAAAAAAAAAAGTAATTTTAAGAACATTTGTTCGATTTTCTAATCAACATTCAACCAGTGATGGGAGGATTCGAAGGAGCAGGATAGAAAACTTCTTGCTCAAAGGAGTTTTCAGACAGTGTATGTGGTTTTTGTTCAGAAATTACATTCATTATAAAACTGAATGATAAAATCAAGTGAAATTTTCAAACGGCATTCTTTCATACAGCAAATGTACAAAGATTTTTTTTGTATGAATATTCTTGTGCAAAAATTGATACGTATATGGCCAGCATAAGGCTCTGTTCAGACCTATGCAGTTTGCTTTTGATCTGTTTCTGCAGTGCTTTTTGCTGTCCATTTTACATTTTTGCACACGTGATTTTGCTGCAATTTGCGTTTTGCATTTCTTATGCTTTTTTGGCCAATTTATTGGGCAAATTAAAGAATGCAAATTGCTGCAAAAATGCACTACATGCTTTTCTGCAGCTTCTCCACTGAAGTCTGTTGAACCAAAAAAAGCACTGTTTTGCGTTTGAAAAAAGTCCTTGACCCCTTCTAAATACGCAGCGGCTGAAAAAAGCATAGATATGAACATGTCCCATAGGAAACCATGTTAAATGAACTGTAGTGTGTTTCTGCAAAAAGCACCAAAAAAGCCTAGATGTTTACCAGGCCTAAGAGGTTTAGAAGCAGCAGCATGTTTTTTTTTTATCACCTGTCATAATGGGGTTAAAAAAACGAAAATTAGCCCTTTATAATACAAAAATAGATAGTCGCTACTATAAGGGGTTCATTTACACTGTGAAACAGTGAAAGTAATAATATATATTACTTATATCATATATATAATAATATATACACCTAGAAGTAGGATATGAGCATTTTAATTAGGAGTCAGACATGAAGCTATATGAAGGGTGGAAGGGAGATATAAATCTTTTATATTAAAGTAGTACTAAAAGCTGAGACTTTTTTCATTAATATGATCATTTTAAATATAATGCACAACACTGGTAAAAGTTTACTTCAAATGTAACTGTAATGCCTTATATTACCTCCAGTATATCAGCCTCCACCTTCTCTGGGTTCAGATGCTGATCTTCCCTGCACACAGTCTTTAAAGTGTTTATTTTTAAACAACAAAAATGTTATACCTACCTGCTCTGTGTAATGGTCTTGCACAGAGCAACCCGGATTCTCCTCGTCTGGGGTTCCCCCATCGGCATTTTGGCTCCTCCTGCCTTCAGAGTGTCCCAATAGCAAGCTGCAAAGTATAGTATAGAGCAGGGGTGTCAAACTCAACTTCATTGAGGGCCGCGTCAGCATTATGATTGCCCTCAAAGGGCCGGTTGTATCTGTAATACTGGATGTCTAGAGTATCCCACCCCCCTTACATCAGATGTCCCTTGCATCAAAGTGCACCCCCTTACCTTGTGTTGCTGCTGGGAAGAAGCTGGGGGTGGAACTGGGAAGCAGAAAGTGCAGGGTCTGTAGGAGGGCTGGAGCTCTACTGCAGCTCTGAGAGGTGCGAGGGCCACATAAAATAGCCTGGAGGGCCGGATTTGGCCCGCGGGCCTTGTGTTTGACACATGTGGTATAGAGTGTCCCTATGGCAAGGTAAGAAAAACTTCTGCCTTTAGAACCACTCACTTCCTGCCCAGTGCTACATGCCGCATGAGGCATTGTTCCTCACACATTCACAAGTTCTCAGGCATTTACTGACGTGTATGGACGGTGTACTGAGTTGTATGTGTGCTGCATTGTATTTCCTGACATGTAAACAAATAATGCATTTTGTATGCAGGCCAACTAATCGGCTGGCCAAGTAATTGATTATCAAAATCGTTTATTTATTTCAGGTACTTATATAGCACTGTCAATTTACGCTGCACTTTTACATATATATTGTACATTCACATCAGTCCCTACCCTCAAGGAGCTTACAGTATAAGGTCCCTAACTCACATTCATACATACAGTATCTCACAAAAGTGAGTACACCCCTCACATTTTTGTAAATATTTTATTATATCTTTTCATGTGACAACACTGAAGAAATTACACTTTGCTACAATGTAAAGTAGTCAGTGTAGAGCTTGTATAACCGTGTACATTTGCTGTCCCCTCAAAATAACTCAACACACAGCTATCAATGTCTAAACCGCTGGCAACAAAAGTGAGTACACCCCTAAGTAAAATTGTCCAAATTGAGCCCAATTAGCCATTTTCCCTCCCCGGTGTCAGGTGACTCGTTAGTGTTACAAGGTCTCAGGTGGGAATTGGGAGCAGGTGTATTAAATTTGCTGTTATCACTCTCACTCTCTCATACTGGTCACTGGAAGTTCAACATGGCACCTCATGGCAAAGAACTATCTGAGGATCTGAAAAAAAGAATTGTTGCTCTACATAAAGATGGCCTAGGCTATAAGAAGATTGCCAAGACCCTGTAACTGAGCTGCAGCATGGTGGCCAAGACCATACAGCGGTTTAACAGGACAGGTTCCCCTCAGAACAGACTCGCCATAGTCGACCAAAGAAGTTGAGTGCACATGCTCAGCATCATATCCAGAGGTTGTCTTTGGGAGATAGATGCACGAGTGCTGCCAGCAATGCTGCAGAGGTTGAAGGGGTGGGGGGTCAGCCTGTCAGTGCTCAGACCATATGCTACACACTGCATCAAATTGGTCTGCATGGCTGTCGTCCCAGAAGGAAGCCTCTTCTAAAGATGATGCACAAGAAAGCCCACAAACAAACGAAGACAAGCAGACTAAGGACATGGATTACTGGAACCATGTCCTGTGGTCTGATGAGACCAAGATAAACTTTGGTTTAGATGGTGTCAATTGTGTGTGACAGCAACCAGGTGAGGAGTATAAAGACAAGTGTGTTTTGCCTATAGTCAAGCATGGTGGTGGGAGTGTCATGGTCTGGGGCTGCATGAGTGCTGCCGGCACAGGGGAGCTACAGTTCATTAAGGGAACCATGAATGCCAGCATGTATTGTGACATACTGAAGCAGAGCATGATCCCATCCCTTTGGAGACTGGGCCCCAGGGCAATATTCCAACACAACGACCCCAAACATACCTCCAAGATGACCATTACCTTGCTAATGAAGCGGAGGGTAAAGCTGATGGACTGGCCAAGCATGTCTCCAGATCTAAACTCTATTGAGCATCTGTGGGGCATCCTCAAATGGAAGGTGGAAGAGCACAAGGTCTCTATCATCCACCAGCTCCGTGATGTCATCATGGAAGATTGGAAGAGGACTCCAGTGGCAACCTGTGAAGCTCTGGTGTACTCCATGCCCAAGAGGGTTAAGGCAGTGTTGGAAAATAATGGTGGCCACACAAAATATTGACACTTTTGGCTCAAATTGGACATTTTTACTTAGGGGTGTACTCACTTTTGTTGCCAGCGGTTTAGACATTAATGGCTGTGTGTTGTGTTATTTTGAGGGGACAGCAAATTTACACTGTTATACAAGCTGTACACTCACTACTTTACATTGTAGCAAAGTGTAATATCTTCAGTGTTGTCACATGAAAAGATATAATAAAATATTTACAAAAATGTGAGGGGTGTACTCACTTTTGTGAGATACTGTATACTAGGGGCAATTTATACACGATCGAATTTACCTACCAGCATGTCTTTGGAGCGTGGGAAGAAGCCAGAGTACCCGGAGGAAACCCGCACAGGGAGAACATGCAAACTCCAGGCAGGTAGTGTCATGGTTGGGATTCAAACCAGTGACCCTTTTGCTGCCAGGCGAAAGAGCTATCCCATTACACCACTGTGCCGCCAATTGTTGACAACTATTTTGATAAGCAATTAGTTGTCGATTAATCGATTAGTTGTTTTGGCCCTACCAGCTTCCCTTGCCTTTTTTGGCAGTAGTTTGTAATTTTTGCCCATTTTCTAAGGCTAAGAAGCTAAGATTTGCCTCTCATAGACTTCAGTGGGGTTCAATGTGAAGTTCGGGGGCCACAGATTTCAAATATAATTTGCCAAACTACCCCACTGAATGAAACCCTTACAGATTTGCTAATTTCTAGTTCTCATCCACTACTCAGCTATGGCCATTAGTGTTCAGCTTAGGTGAAACAGTATATTTTTAACATTGCTCTGTTCTTGTGGATTAGTTAAAGGAATATGTAACCAGCAGAACTCACAAAGTGTTTTAGGTGGGTTCACAGTTTTATCTAATAATCTCAAAAGCAGGGTTGCCACCACTGGAATTGTTTGTAGATGTTTGTAAAGCACCCTGCAACCCTTAATAAAGGGCATGGCCTGTTTTTGTAAACCATTGATATGACCAAATATACATATGCAGCTACAATTAAAGAGATTGTAAAATATATATATTTTTTTAACCACTTGCTTACTGGGCACTTAAACCCCCCTCCTGCCCAGACCAATTTTCGGCTTTCAGCTCTGTTGCATTTTGAATGACAATTGCGCGGTCGTGCGACATTGTACCAAACAACATTTTTATCATTTTTTCCCCCACAAATAGAGCTTTATTTTGGTGGTATTTTTTTTTCAAATATAATTTTATTAAACATCCAAAGTGCATACAAGGCAGTGTCAGTTACATCAGAATAGAACAGGCATAGGTATACATTTCAATACAAAGGTAGACAACCGGGTAACACACATAGTGAATTATATAGGACTTAACAGACTATAACCTGTAATCCTCCGGATGCTACCCGATCTCTAGAATCTAGTCCGGTTCAGTGAGATGGGTATCTCTGACCTGCATGCACCTCATTCCTTTTCCTTTTTCTTTTGAAATATAGATAAAAACTTTTGGTGGTATTTGATCACCTCTGTGGGTTTTATTTTTTGTGCTATAAACAAAGAGCGACAATTTTGAAAAAAAGAACAATATTTTTTACTTTTTGCTAGAATACAAATCCAAAAAAATATATATAAAAAAATATATATATTCATAGGGTTTGGCCGATATATATTCTTCTACATATTTTTGGTAAAAAAAAAAAATTGCAATCGGCGTATATTGATTGGTTTGCGCAAAAGTTATCGTGTCTGCAAACTATGGGAATTGATTTATGGCGTTTTTATTTTATTTTTTAACTAGTAATAGCGGCGATCTGTGATTATCGGGACTTTAATATTGGGGCGGACATGTCTGACATTTTGACACTTTTTTGGGACCAATGACATTTATACAGCGATCAGAAATTTAAATGTCCACTGATTACTGTATAAATGTCATTGGCAGTGAAAGGGTTAACACTAAGGGGGCAGTGAAGGCGTTAACTGTGTTCCCTCATTGTGTTCTAACTGTGAAGGGGCTGGGCTGGCTGGGACATAACAGATCTCACTGATCCCGATCACAGGGATCAGTAGCTCTGCTTTGTCCCCCTTCACAGAACGGAGAACCGCTGTGTTTACATCGGCGGTTCCCCGTTCTGCAGCTCTGACTGGCGATCGCAGCATGTGGCAGCCGTGCGCGCTGCCTGTGAGTGCACGCCGGGAGCATGCACAGGGGATGACGTCCCGGAAATTCAGATCTGCGCTGGAGCCGTACTTCGGCAATAGCGTGGATCTGTACAGGTGAAATAAAAAAACAAGTTATTCTTACCTGTACATTAAAAACGCTGATCACAGGTGATGTTTGCTGGCCATGATGCTCAGACTGAACAGGAATTGAGCTAAATGCCCTCCGCTGCTGCAGCCTCTCAGGTATACGAATGATTGCATGGCCGCACACTAAATACTTGCAAAAAATGGCTATATTGTAGAACGAAGTCCATAAAAACCACAACTGATTGGGCAGGGGAGAGAAAAGGCAGGTAGAAGCGTTTCACACGGAAGTCAGTGCTTTCTCAATACTACCCATATTAGTGGTACAAACTTCTGTGTGAAACACGTCTACCTGCCTTTTCCCTCCCCTGCCCGATCAGTTGTGATTTTTATGGACTTTGTTCTACTTTTTTTTGCAAGTATTGAGTGTGCAGCCATCTAATCATTCGTATACATGTTATTCTTACTTGTTCTGTGCAATGGATTTGCACAGAGCATCCCCGGTCCTCCTCTTCCTTTTAGTTCCCTGCCTTCCCCTGGCTCCCCCCTTCTGAATTCCTTCATAGCAGGCAACAATTAACACTCACAGCACCACTTGGCCCCGCCCTCTGCTCTCTCCTCACAGGGGAGCACAGTGGCTAAATGGTTAGCTCTTTAGCCTGGCAGCACTAAGGTTGTCAGTTCAAATCTCAACCATGACACTATCTGCTTGGAGTTGCATGTTCTCACTGTGCCTGCATGGGTTTCCTCTCACACTCTAAAATGATGGTTGGTAAATTGGCCCTGGTATATGAATATGAGATAGGAACCTCAGATTGTAAGCTCCTTTCAGTCAGGGACTGATGTGACTGCGCAACATACATATATGCAAAGTGCTGCATAAATTGTTGGCGCTATATACAGTATATATGCCTATTATAAATAAAATAAAATTTTATGCAACTAGATTTTCTTTTGCACATGATCAAACTCAATAACAATTTTGTAAACGTACTTCCAGATACAGGCTAGTTATAGGCCAATTATGGCACAAACAGACTTGTAGCTCATTATTGGCCTGTGCTGGGATGTCTGGCACAAACTAATCAAGGATCAATCTTATTCTAAGAAATGAACCTTATGCACATTTAAAATACCTTATTTTTCAAGCAATTAAGATCCTTCAGACTAGTACAATTTCCGACTTTGCAAAGTAATGTGTTGGATTTTCGTCATATGAAACTGTGGTACCAATACCTTTTACCTCATGTGTTATTTTAGTACGTGCTTAACATGCCCAATAACCATGCCTTAAAATGCCATTCATTTGTCGCATTTAAAATCTAAAAGTCAGTTATTGACCTAACATTATTATAAGCTGCTAAAGTAACATTCTTGTCTGACAGCTTATAATGAAAAAGCTGATATCTAAAAAAAAAAAAAAAAAATGCATTCTTTAACCACCTCCCACCTGGCCACTGTACATATCCGGCGGGGGGGCTTCCCCGTTCTGACAGGACGTGTATTTACGTCCTGCAGAACGGGAGCTCGCAGCGCGGCCATGCGCCGCGCTGCTGCTGGATCCTGTGATCATTATGATCACAGGATCCAGCTGAGCAGAGATCGGGATACGGGCGCAGTGACTGGCCCTCCCGATCATGTGACGGCTGTGTCCAATCACAGCCGTCACATTGTAAACAGAGACGAACGTCTCTGACAGTTCTCCCCCGCCGAGCTCAGTGAGAGCTCAGTGCGGGGGGGGTGAAGGGGGGGAGCTGCAGCTCTGTGACAGCTTTCTGCATGATGATGATTTCATGCAGAAAGCTCTCACAGATCGCCCCCCACACAGTGCACCAAGCACACTGATACCCCTGTCCCTGTACACATATGTGTCCCCATAAAAGAGCCCCCAAAACATCTGTATGTCCCCCATCACATCTGTCACCATACACAACATCTGTCACAGTCCCCAAAACATCTGTATGTCCCCAAAACATCTGTCACCATACACAAAACATCTGTATGTCCCCGTCACATCTGTCACAGTCCCCGTCACATCTGTCTGTCCGCCAACACCAAATAAACTCCAATTTGGGTTATTTTTACCAAAGAAATGTAGCAGTATCATTTTTGGTCAAAATTTATGAAGAGAAATGTCTTATTTGCAAAATTTTATAACAGAAACGCAGAAAAATGCATTGTTTTTGAAAATTTTTAGTCTTTTTTTTGGTAGGCAATCTAACTTCAGCTTGTTCAATTACGCTTTGGCAATATAGCTTGGAAGCTAATTGGTTTCTATTCACCATATTTTGCACTCTCCAGCTTTAGTAAATAGCCCCAAATTTGTCCAAACTACACCGTGGCATTAATTGTTGTGTGTGCCAGATGTGCATTTTCACTGTGCTTGATAAACTTTATTGTATATGTCATATCAACATTGCAAGCTCCGGTCAACTCACATCTGTAACCCCACTCACTCACTCAACTGTCCACCAGGATACCCCAAACCCATGTATGTCACAGCAGGGGAGAGGGAGCACCGTGTCCACAGGGGACATAAAATGTCCAACTAAAAAAGCAAAAAAAGGAGTATGTATATATGTCTATAAACATGACACTCAAAATGCCAAAAGGAGGAAAGAGCTCCCATAGCACAGTGAAGGCATATATAGAAAGACAAAATGTTGTGTGGCTACCAGAGCCTACATGGATAATAGAGCCCATATTGCATGAGACTATTGCAGGCTAAATTGCAATTGTAAGTTTCCCAGGAAAAGATAAGAGTTTGGCTATATAAAGTCCCAGTGTGGGAATCTCAATGCAGAGTTCTAATATAGTGAGAGTAAGGCTTCTAATATGTTCAAACCTATGTAGACATGGTCCGGTCCTAGGGCTTCCCTCCTAAGTCAGCGTGTGTGCACGCTTAGTCCAAGTCAGCAGCAGTGATGTCCCGGCGCATAGCACCAGACCCTGCCGGAAAGTCCGCCGTAACGTGGACAAAGTAGGAGAAAGTCGGCAGATTGGAATAGAGAATTCAAGAGGATGGGAGAGGTTCTAGAGAAGTCCTGGAGGCGAGCATGGGATGAGGTGACAAGGGAGCTAGAGAGCAGGAAGTCTTGGGAGGAGCGAAGAGATCGATTTGGTTGGTATTTTGAGACCGGGTTAGTAATATAGCTGGGGGCCAGGTTGTGGATGGCTTTATAAGTTATTGTTAGTATCTTGAATTTAATATGTTGGTTGAGTGGCAGCCATTGGAGGAATTGATATAGGGGTGTAGCAGACACCGAGCGTTTTTTAAACTGGATGAGTCTGGCGGCAGTGTTCATAATGGACTGAAGTGGGGATAGGCTATTTAGAGGTAAGCCAGTGAGGAGGGAGTTGCAGTAGTCGAGGTGAGAGATGACCAGGGAGTGGATTAGAAGCTTTGTGGTGTCATTAGTTAGGAAGGGGCGCATCTTGGAGATGTTGCGGAGGTTGAGGTGGCACATTTTGGACAGCGATTGGATGTGGGGCCGAAAGGTGAATTCAGAGTCCAGGATTACACCTAGGACTTTTTTTTTTTGTATAATCTTTGTTTATTAAATTTTCACAATACATTTTTACATTATGCATTCAGGAGGGGTCAAGTGGTAATGCCATGGATGGGAAATCCAGTTTACATCATTGGTAACATTTTTCACAGTATTTATAATAAACAATTATTCTCAAATAAGAAAAATACTCATCTGTCCTGGACAGTATACCAGTCCTGTTTCCCATCCACATCCGCCTTATTGTTTCTCGTTTAAGGTTCCCTTTCTGCGCATTGCCTTTTACAGGAAAGCCTACCCAGAATTGGGACCGTGGTCCCCCCACCCTCAATCAATCACTCTCCCAGATGGAATCAGATCCAAAAAAGAGATGAAAAAGGAAAAAAAAAAAAAAAAAGAATAACTAAAAGAATGGGTCCCGGAGCTCTGTAATCTCCTATAAATATTTCAATAATGATCTTGAAGTGCGATATTCATCCCATTTGTCCCATGTCTTTCTAAAATGTTCTCTAGAACCAGTCTCAATGCTAGTTGTTCCCTCCATGAGTCACATCTCGCCCATCTCACAAACCCATTCTGCAATTGAGGGGGCCATCTCTTTTCTCCAAGAACGAGCAATAATTGTTCTTGCTGATGTTAACATGTGTCGCAAAATATCTCTCTTAATAACCTTCAACGAACCAGAAATTATTGATAATATCACTATAAATATATCTGGTTGTAATGTGGAGTTAGAAATTTCTCTATATATCTCAAATATATCTGTCCAGAGTTGGCAGACATCCGGGCAGTAATACCAGATATGTGACATAGTCCCTTCCGCTCCTTTACACCTCCAGCATATCTCTGGGACACTCCCCCATATTTTATGAAGATCAACTGGGCACCGATACCATCTAGATATGATTTTGTAATTCCTTTCATGATGCTTGACTGAAGGAGACAATTTATGTGTCAGAGTCAGCGCTTTTTCCCATTGCGATATAGATATTGTCTTCCCAGTCTCTTCTTCCCATTTATTTAGATATATATTATTTCACTATCCAAGTCTTTAGGGAGTAACTCTTTATACAACTTTGACACTATATGAACCGGTTTGTGTGTCTGTAATAGGACTTTTTCAAATTCTGTAGGTGTTCTCACTAGTTCGGAAAGTTGTTCAAGGGAATAAATATATGCCGCCAGTTGCTGATATTGTATCCATTTATTCGCATTCTCTCTCCCCAATATATTCATTGGAGGAACCTGCCAGTCCACCAGGATCTGGGTCAATCGAACATAGTCCTGTCTCCGCCAGTCCAGGAAGCTCGAAGCCTCCATTGCTGGTAAGAAGTCGGGGTTAGAAAACAAGGGTGTTATGGGCCCAGTCCGAGTCGAGAGGGTACCCTTCTTTATAAGTGAATCCCATACCCTTAAAGTAGAGAGGACTAAAGATGGCATATATTTTGCTTTAGGGTGATTTGTTGGTGTAACCCATGGTATGGACCTGAACTTCAAACCCAGGATATCCTCCTCTAGTCCAACCCACTGTTTGGATTTAATCCCGTGGAACCAATCTACTATCCTAGTTAGATGTATAGCCTTTATATATTTCATAAAGTCCGGAAGGGCTAAGCCCCCTTTTAATTTGGGTCTAACGAGTATATCCCTTTTAATTCGGGGAGGTCTATGCTCCCAAATGAATCCCCCCACCGCCGACCGCAATTTGCGGTTTAAGGCAGCGGGGGGGATACACCGGAGCTGTCTGAAATACATACAACAATTTTGGAAGTATATCCATTTTAATATTTATTTTTCCCATCCATGAGAAGGTTTTTTATCATATTTTTGAAGCAATTTTAATATTTTATCAATCAAAGGGGCATGCTTAAACTCTGTTACTTTATCTAAATGTCGAGGTATATTTATCCCGAGATACTTAAGGGCTGTTTGTTGCCACTTAAAGGTGGATATTTTCTGGAGATGGGCTTGACTTTTATTTGATAATGAGACATTTAATGCCTCAGATTTGTCGTAGTTCACTTTAAAGTTGCTTAGCGCTCCAAACCGGTCAAATTCTTGAATAAGGTTTGGGATAGTTATTGGATTAGTAACATGCAACAAGAGATCATCTGCATACACTGACATTTTATATTCTTTTCCTTTTATTTTGATCTCTTGTATAGCGGGATTGATTCGTATGGCTGTGGTAAACAAAACGTACAATAACGGGGAAAGGGGACAACCCTATCTAGTTCCGTTTGTGATTGAAATTGGATCCGACAGGGTCCCATCTATCCGAACCCTTGCATGGGGTTTATTGTACAGTGCCATTATCTTTTGCATTAATTGAGGACCAATACCCCATTGCTTCAAAGTTTCTTCCAAAAAACACCATCCCACTCTGTCAAACGCCTTTTCGGCATCTACAGCCAAAAGACAGGATGGGTTTTAGTTCTTCTGGGCATACTCATTCAGAGAGAAAGTCTTCAAAGTATTATCTCTAGCTTCCCTACCCTCTACAAATCCAACTTGGTCCGAGTGGACATATGCTGGTAGGATTGGGGTAAATCTATCTGCTATAATTTTAGAGAAAATCCGTAGATCAATGTTGGTAAGAGAAATAGGTTTATAAATCCCGCAGATGGTATGATCTTTCTCTGGTTTAGGTATTATAGAGATATGGGCTTCCATACCTTGTGATGCAGAGGGGCAGGACGTAGAGACTGCATTAAAGGTCCATGTAAGTTAACCATCTAGGGCCATTGGAAGGCCAATGTGCGGGCGCATGTAGCGTGTGCAGGCGTCCATGGGCGTTTGCGCCTGTGCGTGGGAGCGCCGGCGTTGGTGCCAAAACGGCCATTTAAGCCCTCTGCAGTCAGTGCTGTCCGTTCTACAGCGTTCTGGTTCCCATGACCCCAGTATTTATTATAAGAGACTTACTGTATCTGTGACCCTGGCTTCCTGTTGGACTTGTTTTGCCTGCTGCCTGCCCAGACCTTCAGCCTGCCTACGACTACGCCTCTGCTTGACCCCTTGTACTTCTATTGCCCGCACGTTGCCGACCCTGCCTGTACCCGACTATCCGCCAGCCTGAATCACTTGTACTGCACCGCCAGCTTGTTACCGACCCGGCCTGAACCACCACTCTACTGCCTGTACAAGCTCCTGTGGACCATCACCTACCATCTGTGACCAAGTCCAGCCCCCGTGCCCCCCTGTGCTCCAGAGCTCCCTGTCTCCACTATCAGGGGCTCTCGAACCAGGGCCATAAGAGAGGTTGCCCTCGCATAAGTCAGACTCAACCACCAGGTACATGACAGCAACGGACAGCCACGTCCGAGTCTGCGCCGGGGCCCTCTACCATGGAGGGTGTGTCCATCTTGCCAGCTTGTCCCAAGCAGTAAAAGACCTCCAAGAAGAATACACCCACTTGGAAAGACAAGTCCAGGATCTGGCCTCACCAGCAGCTGATCCCGGCCAAGCTTCATCCCACATCTTGGTGACCCTTCCTACAGAATCCAGGGTGCCCATGCCCGAGCGGTTTATGGAAGTTTTGGGCGTTTCGGAACTCCTGTGAGTTGTACTTTGCTCTGCAACCCCGTACCTTTTCTCTGGAGTCAACCAAAGTGGGCCTCGTGATCTCGCTCCTCCTGGATGGGCCTCAGGCCTGGGCTCACCTATTACTGGAGCAGAAAGCCCCGAAGACATCAAGTCTGGATCAGTTCTTTCAAGCCATGGCCCAACAGTATGAGGATCCCCACCAGGCTTCAACGGCAGAGACAGTACTTCATGCGCTCCAGCAGGGCCACCGTACAGCAGAGGAGTAAGTCTCAGAGTTCTGGAGATGGAGCGCAGATACAGCCTGGAACAATGCGGCCCTCTGCTACCAGTTCCGGCTAGGGATCTCTGAGCCACTCAAGGATGAACTGGCTCGCGTCGGGGTTCCTCACACCCTGGTCAATTTGGCCATCCAAATTGACCACCGCCTGCAGGAACGCAGAGCTGAGAGAGCTGCTGCTCCCCCGCAGCTCACTCGGGAGATATCCAGCTTCCTGACACCCAGTTCGACCACAACCTCCTCCTCTTCTCCACAGGGCCACTCGGAACCACTGCAGTATGGGCGTCCCCGCCCTTCTCGCTCATCTGAAGAGTGACAGAGGCGCATGACCCTCAACTTGTGTCTGTATTGCGGGGAATCAGGACATCTGGTATGGAACTGCCCCGCTAAGGTTGATAAGGGCCTTACCCCAGCCACAGGGGACGTGCTATCTCTACCCAATACAAAATCCCACCATGTCCTCTTCATGTCCCTCCAGCTGCCTGAAGGAAGCGTTCAAGTCCCAGCCACCCTGGATTCAGGAGTCTGCAGTTGTTTTGTGGACCTTGCTTTCGCCACCCAGCATCGCATCCCACTCTGAACCAAGGACCATCCAATGGTCATCCGGCTGGCTGATGGGTTGACTATTAAGTCCGGCACAGTGACCCACGAAATGCTCCCTCTTTCTGCCAGGACGACAGGGGGTCATACGGAATTCCTACTGTTGGACATCATCACATCCCCTTTATTCCTGGTTATCCTTGGCCTACCCTGGTTCCAGGCCCACTGCCCTCTGATCAGTTGGAACACCGGGGAAATGCAGTCCCGGTCACCTTATTGCCTCAGACACTGCCTGCCGCAGTCTCCAAAAGACTCTCCAGTTCTTCTTAGCATGGACTCAGACTCCGATCTGGAAACCAGCTCAGTGGTTCAGAAAGTTTACCACGACTACGTCTTTAGTAAGAAGGGGGCGATACCCTACCTCCGCACAGGTCATATGATTGCCCAATTGACCTGCTGCCAGGGGCTGAAGTCCCGTTCGGCCGGATCTTCCCCCTGTCTGAAGTAGAGCTAGTGGCTCTCAAAGCCTACCTGGATGAGAACTTGGAAAAGGGCTTCATCCGGCCCTCCACGTCACCCGCAGGAGCGGGGATATTCTTAGTGGGAAAAAAAGACCATTCACTCAGGCATTGTATTGATTATCGGGGCCTCAACAAGGTCACCATAAAAAAAAGGTACCTGTTGCCCTTAGTTCCGGAACTTTTTCAAAGACTTGGCTCGGCTACCGTGTTCACCAACGGAGCCTTTAACCTGATACGGGAGGGGGATGAATGGAAGACGGCCTTTAGGACTTGCTTTGGCCATTTTGAGTACCTAGTTAGGCCATTCGGGCTCTGCAACGCCCCAGCGACCTTCCAGCATCTGATCAACGATGTCTTCAGAGACTACCTTGACCTGTTTGTGGTCGTCTACCTCAACGACATCCTCATCTTCTGCCCCTCCCTAGAGGAACACCGCAGGCATGTGAAAAGCATACTTAGCCACCTACGAGAACAAGGACTATATGCAAAGGCGGAGAAGTGCGCCTTCGAATGTGCTGACATTTCTTTCTTAGGATTTCAAATTTTCACGAAGGGCACTACCATGGATCCGCAGAAGGTTACAGCCATCCTTGACTGGCCAGCGCCAGAGGATAAAAAGGGGGTGCAGCGCTTCGTAGGCTTTGCCAACTTCTATAGACAGTTTATTCAGGGATTTTCGGCAGTCATCGCTCCCATAACGCAGCTTACCAAGCAGAACGTCCGATTTGTCTGGTCCGGAGGCACAGGCAACTTTCCAGTCTCTGAAGAAACTGTTCACCTCTGCCCCCGTTCTGAAGCATCCCGACCCAGCACTGCCCCACATCCTAGAAGTGTACGCATCAAAGACCATAGTAAGGGCGGTCCTCTCTCAGAGACAGGGTCCAAAGGCCCTACTCCACCCAATCGCCTTTTTCTCTCGGAAACGTAATCCACCCAAGATAAATTATGACGTTGGGGACAGAGAGTTATTAGCTATCAAGTCCGCCCTGGAAGAATGGTGGTATCTTCTTGAAGGAGCGGCACACCCTATCTTGGTCTTCAGCGACCACAAGAACTTGGGAGTACCTGCGGACAGCCAAGAGGCTAAAACCTTGTCATGCTTGATGGGCCTTATTCTTTTACCGCTTCCAGCTCCACATTACATACAGGCCTGGGTCCAAGAACATGAAGCCAGATGCACTGTCCAGAATGTTCCTTGATCCTGTGGAAGCTTCCCCTCCAGATACCATTCTACAAGCTCACAGCTTCTTGCTGGTCCAGGAGGACCTCCTAACACAAATCAGACGGGCCCAGCTGGCTCCTTGGTCCCTAGAGACTCTGAATTGTCTGTAAAAGAGGGGCTGTGATGGTCGGGTACCCGGATCTTTGTGCCTGAGGAGTTCCGTCTAGACGCTCTAGAACTATGCCATGACAATAAGTTGGCTGGACACTTTGGCAGTCGCAAGACTGGTGGCCTCACATGAACGAGGATTGTAAAACCTATGTGGGTGTGCGCCCTATCTGTGCTCAAAACAAGACCAAGAGAACCAGGGCCTGGGGACTGCTGAACCCGTAACCCATCCCTGACCGTCCTTGGTCGCACATTTCAATGGATTTTATCGTCGAGCTGCCCCATCCGCGAGATTCAACACCATTTTCATAGTGGTAGACCGTCTTACCAAGATGGCACACTTTCTCCCTATGCAAGGTACCCCCTCTCTGCAATTGAGATGGCCAAGACCTTCATCAAAGAAATTGTACGGCTGCACGGTATCCCTAATAACATCGGATCGGATCGAGGAGTACAGTTTACTTCCAGGGTGTGGCGGTCTCTGTGTACCATCTTAGGAATTGGACTGGCTTTTTCTTCGGCCTACCACCCCCAATCAAATGGCCAGACAGAGGACCAACCAGACCCTTGAGCAGTACCTCCGCTGCTACTCCTCGTACTCCCAGCACGATTGGGTCTCTCTACTCCCGTTAGCCTAGTTCGCCTATAACAATGCAGTCCACTCTTCCACCAAGCAATCTCTGTTTTGGGCGTATCTTGGCTACCGTCCCACATTTCGACCTAATGTTCTGACCGAAATTCCTGTACCTGCTGTGCAAAAGATCACACAATTCTTGGAAAAGAACAACTGTCTTCTGCAAGAGACCCTCGCGCAAACCCAGGAGCGCGACAAAAGAACATTCGACAGAGGGAGACTAGGAGAGTTGAACTTGCAACCTGGCGATCGGGTCTGGTTGGCCACTAAGAATCTGAGACTGTCATGTCCGTCTAAGAAATTAGGTCCTAGATACATCGGGCCTCTGCCAGTCAAAAGGAAAATTAACAATGTGGCTTATGAGCTACAACTACGCCTCTGCCTGACCCCTTGTATTTCTATTGCCCGCACGTTGCCGACCCTGCCTGTACCCGACTATCCGCCAGCCTGAACCACTTGTACTGCACCGCCAGCTTGTTACCGACCCGGCCAGAACCACCACTCTACTGCCTGCACGAGCTCCTGCGGACCATCACCTACCATCTGTGACCAAGTCCAGCCCTCGTGCCCCCTTGTGCTCCAGAGCTCCCTGTCTCCACTATCAGGGGCTCTCGAACCAGGGCCGTAAGAGAGGTTGCCCCCGCATAAGTCAGACTCAACCACCAGGTACGTGACAGTCCTACACAACACCGGTCCTAAGCTGTCACTTAGAATTTTGTAAAAACGTGTAGTAAATCCATCTGGCCCCAGGCTTTTCTGCAGGGCCATGGTGTTAATAACTTTCTGTATTTCTACTATTGAGATTTATTTTTCTAATTCGTCTACTATTTCTTTAGATAGAGTTGGAATTGCAGTTTCTTTTATATATTGTTGTATTTTTGATGACACTAATTCTTTTCCCGTATTTTGATTAGTTAAATTGTATAATTTAGAATAAAAGGTTTTGGAATTTTCCAAGATCTCTTTGAGATCAAATGTTGCTTTGCCTGTTTTTAGGATTTTTGTTATAGAGGTAGTAACTGTCCTTTGTCGTAAAGCTCTTGCCAGAAACTTTCCTGGTTTATTCCCCCTTAGGTAGTATAAGGCGCAATTCTTGTCTCTTAATTTCAATGTTTGTTCATTTAGTATAGACTGCAATTCATTTTGTCTGTCAGTTTTATCAAATGTATTGGGGTAGGGTTCTGTTTATGGATTTTCTCACAATTTGCAATATCTTTCAACAAAATGGATATTTTATTTATCTTGCTCGCTTTCAATGTAGACCCGTGTTTTATAAAAATACCTCTTAACACGCATTTTAACGTTTCCCATTCTATGGGCAGGGAAGTTTCATCTTTCTCGTGATCTATATGAAAGTTTTTTATCGTCTGATGGATTTCCGAGATACAGATTTCATCCTGTAACAGATTTTCCTTTAATTTCCATTAACCGTGTGATCTCTTATAGCCCAAGAGCTGAAGTTCCACGAAGATTGGGGCATGATCGGACCAAACAAAACTACCTATTTCTGATGAGGATACAGTAGGTAATCCGAACTGGTTTACGAAAAGAAAATCTATCCTATGATATGTATTATAAACCCTGGAATAAAATGTATAATCTCTATCCCTGGGATGATGAGCTCGCCAGATATTAATCAATTTTAGCTTTCCCATAACTTCTTTAACCACTTGCCAACCGCAGTCTGACAGCGACAGAGTGGTTCGTTATCGCAAACCGCCGTCACCTGATGGCGGCTGCGATAACTAGTGCTGTGAGCCCGCGCGCGCTCACTGTGTCCGGGGGGGGGGGGCCAGGGAGCGGGTAGAGAGGACTCGATCGCCGCCGGCTACCCGCGATGGCCCCCCCTGCACTGAGAGAACGGAGGTCCGTGTAAGTAAACACAGATCTCCGTTCTCATAGAGGGGGAAGGGCGATGATCACAGGCTTCTTCTATATGGAAGCCATGATCATCCCCTTTCCCCAGCCAGGGCAGCCCACGTACAGTTAGAACACGCCCAGGGAACACAGTTAACCCTAGAGCGCCCCCTCCAGGTTAACCCCTTCACTGGCAATGGCATTTACACAGTAATCAGTGCATTTTTATAGCACTGATCGCTGTATAAATGCCAATGGTCCCAAAAAAGTATCAAAATAGTCCGACATGTCCGCTGCAATATCGCAGTACCGCTAAAAATCGTAGATCGCCGCCATTACTAGTAAAAAAAAAAAATAAAAACCCCAGAAATTAATTCTCATCATCCGTAAACGCGGCAACTTTTGCGCAAACCAATTAATAAACGCCGATTGCGATTTTTTTTAACCATACATATGAAGAAGAATATAAATCGTCCAAAACCGATGGAAAATTTTTTTTTTTTATATATTTTTTTTTGGATTTGTATTTTAGCAAAAAGTAAGAAATTTGTTTTTTTTTTGCAAAATTGTCGCTCTTTTGTTTATAGCGGCGATCAGAAATGACGCAGAGGTGATTAAATACCACCAAAAGAAAGCTCTATTTGTGGGAAAAAAAAGGACGCAAATTCCGTTTGGGTACAACGTCGCACGACTGCGCAATTGTCAGTTAAAGCGACGCAGTGCTGAATTGCAAAAAGTGCTCTGGTCCTGAAGTGTGAAATCCTTCCGGGGCTGAAGTGGTTAAATATATTTGTCTGGTTACTGTTCTGAAATGGATGAGTTGCAGTAGTGTCTAGGCCAAGATCCAGAACAAAGTTAAAGTCCCTGCCAATAAGTACAATACCTTCCGCTCTTTCCATTAGGTCTGTCACCAATTGTATTCCTGTTTTAGTTTGCTCCTGATCTGGTAAATATAAATTGATAAATGTATATTTTTCCCCATAAATGGATACCTTTAGGAGCACCCCAAGAATGCACTACCTGATGAGGGAGAGATTCATGTATGGCGATGGATACACCTCTAGTTTTTGAATAAGGGAAAGTGTCATGATACCATGTTGGATAATACCTGTTGAAAATATTTGGAATGCGATTTGAGTGATAATGCGTCTCCTGGAAGAATATTACCCCAACCTTTTGTTTAAAAAGTGAATATAGGATTTGTGTTCTCTTATATGGTGAACTGAGACCTCTTACATTGAATGAGCAGAACTTCACAGGAGGAAAAAAAAAACGTAAAGGGAAAAGGAGAAAAAGGAGGAGAAAACAAAGGAAAAAAAGAAAAGAACCCACAAGATCGCTACCACACACATAAGCAACCTTAGTTGTTACGTAGCTAAATGACCTTCTGTTTAACCCTAGAACTAGGATCCCTATCTCGTGGGTACGGGATAACCCATCAATGACCGTATACTTCACCAAGCATGCTTCTTGGAGAGGGAAAAGGAACGGGTGGGAGGGGGGAAAGCCGTTAATTTTGACAGAGAAATCTGGGGAAGTGGCACGTGGGGGAGGAAATATAAGCTCGGTTTTGGATAGGTTGAGCTTGAGGAAGTGATGTGACATCCAGGCTGATATGTCTGTTAGTAAGTTGGTGATGCGTGAGGAGACAGATGGAGAGATCTGGGGGGCTGAGAGATAGATTTGTGTCATCAGCTTAGAGATGAAACTGAAAGCCATGGGAGGCAATCAACTGACCCAGGGAGGCAGTGTAGATTGAGAAAAGGAGAGGTCCAAGAACAGAACCTTGGGGGACACGACAGAGAAAGGGAGAGGAGAGGAGGGTAGAGTTGTAAGTGACGCTGAAGGAGCGTTGGGATAGATAGGATGAGAATCAGCGAAGAGTACAGTCACAGAGACCAAAGGAGTGAAGTTTTTTTAAGGAGGAGGGGGTGGTCCATTGTGTCAAAGGCAGCAGAGAGGCCCAGGAGTAGTAGTCCGCTTGTTTTAGAAGTTATTAGGTCATTAGTGAGTTTAACCACTTACCAACCGGGGCCCTTGTTTACATTTGTTGGTTACAAGTTAAAAAGTTTTTTTTTGCTAGAAAATTACTGAGAACCTTCAAACATTATATATATTTTTTTCACACACCCTAGAGAATAAAATGGCAATCGTTGCAATACTTTTTGTCACACGGTATTTGCGCAGCGGTCTTTCAAGCGAAAAAAATTTCACTTTTTTGAATTAAAAAATAAGACAACAGTAAAGTTAGCCCAATTTTTGTGTATATTGTGAAAGAGGATGTTACGCCGAGTAAATAGATACCATACATGTTACGGTTCAAAATTGCGCGCACTTGCGGAATGGTGACAAAGTCCGGTACTTAAAAATCTCCATAGGCAACGTTTTAAAAATGTTTAACAGTAATCAGGTTAGAGGTGCAGAGGAGGTCTTTTGCTAGAATTATTGCTCACACTCTGACGATCGTGGCAATACCTCACATGTGTGGTTTGAACACTGTTTTCATATTACTTATGTGTTTTCTTTGGTGCACGAGCTTGCGGGTACGGTGGTGCTTTTAAAATTGTAAAATGTAAACATCCCTTGTGATAGTAATATATGGCGACAGGTACTCTTTATGGAGGGCTGGGGGGTCTAAAAGACCCCCCATCCCTCCTTTACACTTCACAGTATTCAGATCGCCAAAAACGGCGATTCTGAATACTGTCATTTTTTTTAAAACTGTGCCGTGCCGCCGAGTAAACCGGAAGTGATGTTATGACGTCGCTTTCCGGAATTTGCCAAAGGAGACCAGATCAAAGCTCATTCCGGCTTCTATCAGGTCTCCTCTGAGCCGGCGGACGTGCCGGATCATAGCTCCGGTCTCCCGGTGGGACGGGAGGCCAGTGAAGAGAGGCGGAAGGATGTCCCCTCCCACCCCTGGGGATAACGATCGAGTGGCTCCTGAGTCGGATCGGCCGTCATCCCCAGATAGCAGACCGTCCGCTCTAAAAAAAAAACGGTACCGGGATATAGACTGCACCTGCAGGCTATATCCCGGTACCATCCACTCAAAGTAGCCGCTGCCTATGTACGGAGCTGGGGGTGAAGTGGTTAAGGAGAGCACTTTCCGTGGAGTGTTGAGGGCGAAATCCGGACTGAAGGGGATCAAGAAGTTTGTTCATGGTCAGATGGTCACTCAATCGGTTATAGACCAGTCTTTCGAGGAGTTTGGAGGAGAAGGGGACTAAGGAGATGGGGCATAGGTTGTTAATATTGGTGGGGTCCAGTGAGGGCTTTTTAAGGATAGGGGTGACTAGGGTATTTTTTAGGGAGTTTGGGAAGATGCCAGAAGAAAGGGAAAGGTTGAAAATGTGAGTTAGAGAATGTAGAATCGAGTCGGAGAGTGAGCGTAGCATTTGCTAGGGAGCAGGATCCAGGGAGCAGGTGGTTAGATGGGTGTTCAATAAAAGTTTAGCAACCTCGCTAATACTAGCAGGGTTGACTGTGGAAAGTAATGATTGTATCTGTGGACATGGCGTGTTGAGTGGGGGTGGTTTGTGTGCATTGGAGATTTCCTCACGAATGTGATCAATCTTACTTTTAAAGTGATTGGCAATCTCTGTACCACCTATCCCCCCCCTTTAGATTGTAAGCTCTTCTGAGCAGGGCCCTCTTAATCCTTTTGTATTCTATTGTATTGTCCCCTTTTATATTGTAAAGCTCTGCGTAAACTGTTGGCGCTATATAAATCCTGTATTATTATAATAATAATAATCTCTTGGGCAGTGAGTGAATTAGAGGGTGGAGGCAGTGGAGGACAGAGTTGTCACGTACCTGGTGGATGAGTCTGCCTTATGCAGTGGGTAACCTCCCTTACTACCCTGACTCGGGAACCCCTGGTAGAGTAGACAGGTGGCTCGGAAGTGCAGGATGGCACAAGGGTCGGACTGGGTCACTGGTGTTGGTAGAAGTCTGTTGGTGCACTCGTGCACTTGAAGAGTGGTCGTACAGGCCGGGTCGTGAAACAGGCTGGCGGTGCGGCACAAGAGGAGCAGACAGGTGGATGGTTGGGTTCAGGCAGGGTCGTCAACAGGCAGGCAAGGTACAGAAGGGCTAGGCAAGAGAGTGGTCATAGGCAATCCAGGGGTCGGTGCAGGCAGAAATCAACAAAGTCAGGCTAGCCGGGTCACAGGAACAGAGAATCAGAGTACAGGTTGCTCAGGAACACACACTACACGCTGTAGATCAGACAACACTTGCTGCAGGGTGTGCACAGCTGAAATAGAGCCGCTTGGCACCGTTTCCGGTGCATGACACGTGCGAACGCGCAATTAGCGCTAAAAAAGTGCAGGAAGTGCAGGATTTCTCTAACAAGAGTAGAGTGTTAAAGGCTGAGAAGAGTTGACGGGGACTGGATGATAATGTGTTAATGAGTGTGACAAAGTAGGCCTGTTTGGCAGTTTGGAGGCAGGAACAGTATTTTAGGAGGGCAGATTTGTAATATTTGAAGTCTTCTTGGAGCTTAGTCTCATGCCACAGATGCTCAAGAGCGCGGCTACATTTTCTAAGACTTGTGGTGTTGTCTGTTTGCCAGGGTTTTAGTGGCTGGGGCCTGATTCTGTGTGTAGTGAGGGGGGCAAGCTTGTCTAGGGAGGATGACAGTGAGTTGTTGTAGACAAGTGTGGCTAGGTTGGGGCAGGAAGGGGGTGAGATTTGTCACAGAGGTGGTCAGTAGCAGAGTAGAGAAGAGAAGGGTTGAGGTGGCGTAGGTTTCTACGGTTAACTGCTAGGTGGTTGGAGGGAGAGGAGGTGGAAGACAGCGAGAGAGTGAAACTAATAAGGTGGTGATCAGAGAGTTGGAGAGGATTGTTGGAAAGGGTGCACGGAGTTCACAGATAAGAGAAGACCAGGTCTAGGGTGTTGCCGATGGAGTGAGTAGGAGCCTGTATCCATTGCTTCAGGTCGAGAGAATAGGTTAGACTGAGAAGTTTAAAAGTAAGAGTAGTGATAGCGTTAACAGGGATGTTGAAGTCGCTGAGAATGATTGTGGGGATTTCAGAAGAGAGAAAGTGGGGTAGCCAGGCAAAGAAGTCATCAAGGAAAGTTGATACCGGCCCAGGGATCCAGTAAATGACAGCAATTCTTAGGTTAATAGGAGAAAATAGATGGATGCAATGTGCTTCAAAAAAGGAGAGTGTCAGAGAGGGAGGAGGGTGGAGTACCTGATAGGTGCTGCGTGGTGCAAGTATTCCCACTCCACCTCCCTTCCGTCCACTTGGTCTAAGGAAGTGCGTTCAGAGAAGGCCACCATGGGAGAGGGAAACATGAGCAGTAGTGTCAGATTCATGAAGCCAGGTTTTGGTAATGGCAAGGAGGTTGAAGGAATCAGTGATAAAGAAGTCGTGGAGGGCAGTGAGTTTGTTGAAGACAAATTCCAGAGGCCACAGGAGAAGGGGAGGCTGGTATTAGGAAGAAGAGGAATAGAGACTGAGTTCTGTGGGTTACGGATGCTTTGAGAGGGTGTTGGGAGATCGAGCATTGGGCAAAGACAGATGATGGAGGCCCAGGGTTTGGGGATACATCACCATAGGTTAGGAGAAGCAGGAGGGTGAGTGAGGTAATGTGGGAGTGTGATTTAAATGGTGGGGCATGCCTCAGAGTCCTGGTGGTTCTTTCAGTATATGGATGTAGAATGAGCAAGAGTTGGTGGGAGCAGTAATAGGGAGAGGACAGAAGGTGGGGTGATATATAAAAGCCGGGTGGTGGAGAAGAGGGGTGAAGGTAAGAGAGTTTGAAGAGAGAGGGCACAAGTGTCAGAAGGAGTGGTAGAGAGTGCATGTTATAAAGTGGAAGGAGAGCTGACTAGAGAGACAGGGTCACCTGCAACCTGTTGGGTGTGTGCAGTGCATGTGTAATCGCTGAAGTGCAGAGCTTGAAGTGCATATCACTTGTAGAAAGAATCACTTCAAGAAAGAAGCCCCTGCAATGTACTCCCCCAGCAATGTGCTGACCCCATAAGGGTGTTTAAATTTATACTGCTATAAGGTTATAGATCGTCAGATATTAAAGCAGTTGTATACCCTTTTTCTCAATTTTACCTACAGGTAAGCCTACAATAAGGCTTACCTGTAGGTAAAATGGATATCTCCTAAACCTGTATGGTTTAGGAGATATTCACCTTGCACGCAGCCGCTGACATCAGCATGTGCAGTAATGTCCCGGCGAAGGCCCGGCGTATCGCGCCGGACCTTGCCAGAAAGAAGGGCTCGCGCAGATGCGGGAGTGACGTTTAGCGGCTTCGGCCACTCATAGCGCTGGTGATGCGAACCCGGAAGGAGCCCTGAGGGAAAATGTCAGCTCCCTCTGCGGGGACCAGGCAGCCCCATTGGATTTTCGTTCTGAGGTATTTCATAATGAGCTAGTATGCGGTGCATACTAGCTCATTATGCCTTTGCCTTACAGGTTTTTTTTTTCTTTGAGCATACAACTGCTTTACAGCTCCACTCCTGCCAAAACTTGTTTGTTTGTCATGTTTACCCCTAATGCAGATGCTCTGACACTTTAGCCAGCTCCTGTGTTCTTCACCTATAGCAGCCCATTCCCCATAAGGCAAGCAGGCCTACTGGTACTCAGTTGCGCCCATGACTTATACACAATGCTATAGTGCCTGGCCTCCATGCTGGGGCAGGCAGAAACTGAGCAAAGCAAACAGGTACTTGCTGTTGGCAGACAGGCACAGTGGTTCAATGACAGTCGAGGTACAAGACAGGTAAGGTTCAGAATAGTCAGGGTCAATTCGTAGTCAAAAGGCAGGCAGAGGTCAGAGAGTAGTCGATATCCGATCCAAGGTCATCAACAAGGGAATCTAAACAGCAGAGCAGGGCAGACAAACAGAGAGCTTGGAACATGTGTTACAAATGCAATATCACAAGCATGAGACTGTAGGCTTGGCTAGCTTAAATCAGGTTTAGTCTCCACCAAGAGACCGACCACATCAATCACCTTGCAGGTGCACAGGCAAAGGGAATGTATCACAACCAAAACCAGGATGCTGGAATGAGACCAAAAGGATCGGGAGCACTACATGCTCCTGATAATGCTGTGTATAAAGGGATGAATTTTATTGCTGTGTGACTCCTCACCTAGGAGATTTCTCCTTATCCCTAGTCTATAAGGCTACATGTACACAGAACATTTTTCCACCTACCCTGAACGACTCAACTTGACAGCTAGAAACCGACGTTTAACCACTTCAATACTATGCACTTAGAACACTTTCTTACCAGACCAATTTTCAGCTTTCAGTGCTGTTGCGTTTTGAATGAGAATTGCGCGGTCGTGCGACGCTGTACCCAAACAAATTTTTTATCATTTTGTTCCCACAAATAGAGCTTTCTTTTGGTGGTATTTGATCACCTCTGCGGTTTTTATTTGTTGTGCTATAAACAAAAAAAGACCGAAAATTTTGAAAAAAAAAAAAAAAATTCTCTATTTCTGTCACAAAACTTTGTAAATAAGTAAATTTTCTCCATCACTGATGGGCACTGATGAGGCTACACTGATGGGCACTGATGAGGCTACACTGACGGGCACTGATGATGAGGCACTTATATGCAGCAATGATGAGCACTGTTAGGCGGCACTGATAAGCAGCACTGACGGGCACTGACAGACACTGATAAGTGGCACTGATTGGCACTCATAGATGGCACTGATTGGCACTCATAGGCGGCACTGATAGGTGGGCACTAGTAGGTGGCACTGGTATGCACTGATAGGGGCACTGGTATGTATAGAAAGGGGCCCATTCCCTGGTGGTCTACGGTGGCATCTGAAGGTGGCACCTGAAGGTGGCACTAAGTGCCATTCATATTGGGCACTATGCCCCTTACCTGGTGGTCTAGGTTGGTCTCCCTGGTGGTCCACATCGGCTCCCTGGTGGTCCTGGGTGGGGACATTGTTGGTGGTCCTTGGGCAGGCTCCCTGGTGGTCTAGTGTGGCTATCCAGGGGGGGGGGGGGGGGGGCTGT
>BLSH010250593.1:49985-78347 GCA_018402905.1 Glandirana rugosa
CACGATTTCAACCGGACGTCCGACGAGGACGATGGTATACGTAAGAAAACTCTAGACACGGATAGGATGCTAGGTAGCCTGGAAAATCTTATGACTCAGTAGATCTCCGGTCCATTACCCGGGTCGAACAGAGACATTACTCCGTAGGCGGAATCCGTACCGTAGGGTTTCGAATCCTAGGGATCTCGTTTTTTCCCATGTTCAAACTCTGGCACAACACCTGCAAGATAGAAAATAGCCCGAAACGGGTAAGTAGAAGGTAATAAAGAACATAAATTTTTTTTTTTTTTTTTATTACCCTTCCTCATTGAAATCAATGGAAAGCTCTTCAAAAGCGCCTAAAAAGCTCTTCAAAAGCGCTTAGTATTTTATGCAGCAAGAATATAATCCGGACATGAAAAGGTTACTCCTGTCCTTCCCATTATTTTTTTTTTTTTTTTTAAATACAAGAAATAATGGAAGATGAATGGGCAAAGCCCGATAAAAGATAGAACGTCCACAACACGGTCTCAAACTTGTACCCTTTTTTGCTCTAGGGATCCTAAGCTTTGGGATGCCATGCCTAAGGCGGATGCCTCATTACAGAGACAAGCTGGGCCCATTACCTGGCCTCTAGATGACTCAGTATTCTAAAAGGTCCGATGGATCGTAGGATAGGCACAGATCTCAAAAGAATGCATATGGTAGCAGGAGCAGCCTGCAGGCCAACTTTAGCACTTTCCTAAGTGGCGGCAGCCTTAGAGGTGTGCATTACGGAGTTGGAGGCCAGTTCTTTGGGTTAAATGATAGGGGAAGAAGGTTCCCTCCTTTACAGTTCATTAGGATCAGGGTGTATTTTCTAGCACAAGTGCCCGTGGACCAGGTCAGGATAACACAGAAATTGATGGTGCAGTCTGTAACGGCACGCAGAGCCCTATGGCTGAAGCATTGGTCAGCAGATAGTGCTTGCAAGCACAGCCTTTGCTCAGTTCCTTTTGATGGAAGATTTTTTGGCAAAACCCTGGAGTTGGAGGTGCAACAAGTGTCTGGAGGGAACTCAGGGCTTATTCCGCAGGAAAGGAAAAGATTCCCTCAGCCGTTCGTCCCTTCTGAGAGATCTAAAAAAGGTTTCGGGGAAGCTTCGGCGTACCAATCGGAGTGACCGTTCTTTAGACAGTGGAAGGGGCAAAGTCCAGCCTTTCTCAAAGCAACCAAAGCCAAGGTGAATCAGCCAGCGAAAGCTTCAGACAAGCTCTTCTGAAGGGTTCCCCGTCCAGACTTCCCAAGTGGGAGCAGACTGTCTTACTTTGGAGAGGTCTGGGTGGAAGAAGTTTAAGATACCTGGGTCTTGGACATCATTCAAGGAAAGACCTCCCTAGTCTCATTCTGTGGAGACCCGAATTCCTACTTGTCCAGAGAAAAGGGCGTTGTTTATTGATGTATGTAAAGAATTTATTGGCATCTCAAGCAATTCTGCCAGTTCTGAGGCACGAGAAGGGAGAAGGATTCTATTCTCTTCTGTTCTGGATAACAAAATCCTCAGGAGGATTCAGGCCGATCCTGGACTTAAAAGCCCCGAATACCTTCATGAAAGTCCCTCCATTCAGAATGGAGTCCTTGCAAACCATCATTGTCCATCGTGAAGAAGGGAGGTTGGCTAGCGTCAATAGGCCTAACGGATGCTTACATACATGTGCCCATAAGTACATCACACCATCGCTTCCATTGCCAGTTTCATTGTCTGCCATTTGGGCTGGCCATAGTTCAGAGAACATTTTTAGAAGTTTTGGCAGTGGTCATCACTATCTTAAGGATCAGAGGTATTCAAATTTTTCATTATCTGGACGACTTTCTCCCTCAGGCCACGCCAAAGTCCCTCCTTCAACAGCACAGGCTGATAACCTGCAGCACGATCAGACGGTTTGGTTGGTTAATCAACCATCGCAAGAGTCTGTTGCAACCGGCTCAAGTCCTAGAGTATCTAGGAATGCGATTCGACACTACCCAAGTTTGTGTATTGTTGCCTCTTAGGAAGTTTGTGGAAGTTCAGACCAAGTCGGGAAGAGTAATGATGAGGCAATTTCTGATGGCCAAGAAGTGTATGCAGTACCTGGGCCTGTTGTCATCCACAATCCAGGTAGTACCTTGGGCCAGGTTACGGAAGGGGAGATTTCAATACAATTTTCTCCATCAATGGGATCGCCACTCATTAGCCCAGAAGAGCTACCATTCAGTACCAATAAAACGGTCTCTGATATGGTGGAAGATATCTCAGAATCTATACCGCGGGGTGCCTCTCGACCCTCCAGTTCCAGTAGTGCTGACTACAGATGCCAGCCTAGTAGACCGGGGAGCTCATTCCTTAGGCCAACAAGTACAGGGCAAATGAGAAGCATCTCTATCTCAGCATTCAAACCTGTTAGAATTAGAGGCCGTTCGGCACGCTCTAGTAGCCTTCCAATTGATGTTGCAAAGGGGGCAGTCAAAGTCCTTTCCGACAACAAACCATGGTAGCCTACGTGGCCCGGCAAGGGGGCACCAGGAGCCTCCCACTACTCAGAGTGGCATGCCAGATTGTTCCCTAAGCAGCAGCAAACCTTCTGCGTCCACAAAACAAGCTGGTGGATCAACTGGAGTCGGAGATCCTTGGATTTGAACAAACGGGGCTTGAATCCCAGATACATGTTCAAAATCTTCAAGGTCTGGGGGACCTCAGTCATAGATTGGGTGACGTTGGAGGAGAACTCTCAGATTACGTGTTATTTCTCCCAAAGGTGCCACTCGCAGGCTCTGGGCTAGGATGCTCTATCCATTACATGGGACTTTCCCTTAGTCTGTGGTTCCTCCGCTCTCGCTAATCCTCAGAGTTTAAATGAAGGACAGAAGGAGATAACAGCAATAGCGGTGTGGCCCTTCTGGCCCAGAAGACCATGATGTTCACTAGCATAGAAAATGGCTATGTGTCAGCCAATTCCTCTGCCTCCTCACAAACATTTTTTGCTGCAGGACAAGCAATGTAACCCCAAGCCGGGAAAACTGAGGTTCATGGCGCGGAGGTTGGGAGGAGATTGATAGAGTTTTTAGTCAAGAGAACTGCCGATAATACTTTATTATAGGATATATAAGGCCTTTTTGTCACTTCTCAGCAGGAAAGAGCTGGGATCTGAGGTCACCCGTAGTCTCTAGCATATTGGAATTTCTCCAGGAAAGTCGGGCAAGAGGTTTATCGTTTAGCTCCTCAAGGGTTTGAGACTGCCCTGTCAGCTACGGGGAACAAAGATGGGCCTTGGATCCTCTAGGGATACGTTTCTGAAAGGCAGCAATAAAGATCAGGTCTTCAATAAAGCCTTTTCCGAAGTGGGACCTGCCTTTAATTCTGAAATCCTTATTAGCCCCTCCATTTGTCTGGTGTCATCATGCTCTTTGTCTCAGTGCAATTTTTTTGAGGGCAATTGCATCAGCCAAATGGGTGTCTGAACTGTGTGCTTTCTCAACCAGGGAGCCATATTGCTGAATTCTCCAACAGGAAATAATACTCAGACCGGTCCCAAACTTTATTCTATAGGTAGCATCAGCCTTGCGGATGAATTGGGAAGCAGTCTTATCGGCTTTTCCGGGTAGTAACTCGGAAGACGAATGGGCTAGGCTGGATTTAGTGCAGGCCTTAGCAATATACCTAGAGCGAACTAAAGATGTCTGGAAACAAGATCAGCTCTTCATCTTTCCAGGGTCCTCCAGGAAAGACATAGCTATGCCTCCTAGAATAGTGTCTTCATAGATCGTGAGTGGCATATAGAGAGGTGAGATATCCTCCGCCATTGGAGGTCAAAACACATTTTATAAGAAGCATGGCAGATTCCTGTGCGTCATACGCTAAGGTGTCAGCAAAAGCAGGGTGCAGGGCAGCTAGCTTGAGTGCACCGAATTTCATTCCGCGCTACAGAGTGACGGTAACTCTGATGGCATCGGAAGCTTTTGGGTTGACTGTTCTGTCGGCGGCTGTCAGCCATTAAAGTAATTGATATTGGTTTATGATTCTGGTTTTTGGTGTCTTCCCTCCCCTTATGTTGTTGATTGCTTGTTACATCCCATAGTAGGCTGACATGAGGAGGTCCAGGAATAAGGAAAATTGTTTTCATACTTACCGTAATTTTCCTTTCCTGGATCCTCCTCATGTCAGCCGAGGAATTCCCACCCAAAGTCCGTCGCGACATGGGTAAACTGAACACTGCATATAGGCAGACAGCCGCCTCTTATAGGCTTGGAAAGAGGTTGTCCTAAAGGGGTCAGAGGGGGCGGAGCTGACCCATAGTAGGCTGACATGAGGAGGATCCAAGAAAGGAAAATAACGGTAAGTATGAAAACAATTTTCCTTTATATATATATATATATATATATATATATATCTATATCTATATATCACACGCACACACACACACACACACACACTATCTCACAAAAGTGAGTACACCCCTCACATTTTTGTAAATATTTTCATGTGACAATGCTGAAGAAATTATACTCTTACAATGTAAAGTAGTGAGTGTACAGCTTGCATAACAGTGTAAATTTGCTGTCCCCTCCAAATAAGTGAACACACAGCCATTAATGTCTAAACCTCTGGCAACAAAAGTTAGTACACCCCTAAGTGAAAATGTCTAAATTGGGCCCAAAGTTTCAATATTTTATGTGGCCAACATTATTTTCCAGCACTGCCTTAACCCTCTTGGGCATGGAGTTCACCAGAGATTCACAAGTTGCCACTGGAGTTCCACTCTTCCATGATAACATCACGGAGCTGGTGGATGTTAGAGACCTTGCGCTCCTCCACCTTCCGTTTGAGGATGCCACACAGATGCTCAATAGGGTTTAGGTCTGCAGACATGGCAGTGCTCGTCTTGGAGGTGTGTTTGGGGTTGTTATGTTGGAATACTGCCATGCAGCCCAGTCTTCGAAGGGAGGGGAGCATGGTCTGCTTTAGTATGTCACAGTACATGCTGGCATTCATGGTTCCCTCAATGAATTGTAGCTCTCCAGTGCCAGCAGCACTCATGCAGCCCCAGACCATATCACTCCCATCACCATGCTTGACTGTAGGCAAGACACTTGTCTTTGTACTCCTCAACTGGTTGCTGCCACACATGCTTGAGACTATCTGAACCAAATACATTTTTCTTGGTCTCATCAGACCACAGGACATGGTTCCAGTAATCCATGTCCTTAGTCTGCTTGTTTTCAGCAAACTGTTTGCGGGCTTTCTTGTGCATCATTTTTAGAAGAGGCTTCCTTCTGGTCCAACAGCCATGCAGACGAATTTGATGCAGTATGCGGCATATGGTCTGAGCACTGACAGGCTGACCCCCCCACGCCCCTTCAACCTCTGCAGCAATGCTAGCAGCACTCATACGTCTATTTCCCAAAGACAACCTCTGGATATGACGCTGAACACGTGCACTCAGCTTCTTTGGTCAGCCATGGCAAGGCCTGTTCTGAGTGGAACCTGTCCTGTTAAACCGCTGTATGGTCTTGGCCACTGTGCTGCAGCTCAGTTTCAGGGTTTTGGCAATCTTCTTATAGCCTAGGCCATCTTTGTCTGAAGCAACAATTCTTTTTTTTCAGATCCTCAGAGAGTTATTTGCCATGAGGTGCCATGCTGAACTTCCAGTGACCAGTATGAGAGTGAGAGCGATAACACCAAATTTAACACACCTGTTCCCCATTCACACCTGAGAACTTGTAACACTAACGAGTCACATCGGGGGAGACACCGGGAAGGGAAAGTGGCTAATTGGGCCCAATTTGGACATTTTCACTTCGATGTGTACTCACTTTTTTGCCAGAGGTTTAGACATTAATGGCTGTGGCTGGTCGGATTCTCACTAGTCATCTCAAAATGATCGCATGTGAGGTGACAAGTATCGCAAAACATCACATATCCCCCCCCCCCGCTCAAGGCTCAGGCAGAGCAACTGTCCTGACCATGCAGTGGGCCCGGGAAAGACCATTGGCATTATTTTGGAGCCTTCCAGCCCAGTGTTCCACTGAGAACTGAGAACTTAAATGGTGTAGGGCCAGGAACCACCTAGTCACCCGGCCATTTTTATCCCTGTTGTTGCACATCCACTTAAGAGGGGCATGGTCAGTGACTACCCTGAATGACCTTCCCAGCAGGTAGTATATTAGGGCCTCTAAGGCCCACTTGATAGCCAGGCACTCCTTCTCCACAATGGCATAAATGCCTATTAAGCTCCCTGCTTAAACAGGAAGTAAACCCTGCTGTAAGCCCTAATGGGATTATTTCCTCTTATTCACCCTGCAATGTAGAAGCATAATAGGCTAGTATGCATAGCATACTAGCCTATTATGTGCCACTAACCTGCCATCACCGCCCGCGCTGTCCCCACAGCAGAGAGTGTCCATCTTCGCCCCTCTTCCTTCTGGGGCCATGAACTCTGGCGATGTGACTGGCCGGAGTCGCGTGACGTCACTCCCGCGTGGGAGCGGCCAATTGCGGCACGCTGTCAGTGAAGAAAAAAGGAGGCCGTTTCTGCACTGTGCATATACCAAATGACGTCGGCACATGCCAGTATAGTGTATATCTCCTAAACCGTACAGGTTTAAGAGATATACAGGGAAGCTACAGGTAAGCCTGATTACAGGCTTACCTGTAATTTAAAGTGTTGTCAAGAGTTGACACCCAATTTAAGTAGACGACCGGGTGCTCCTTATCGTCTCTGATCTGGGACAGAACAGCACTTAGTCCCACCTCAGAGGCGTCAGTACCACAAACTCCTTTGGGAAGTCTGGTGTCACGAGCACTGGCTGTACACAAAGGGCTTGCTTCAACTTCTGGAATGCCTTCTCGGCTTCGGGATTCCACTTAACCATTCCTGACCCTCTACCCTTCGTCACATCATTCAGAGGGACGGCAATGGTGGCAAAGCCGGGGATGAAGAGTCAGTAATACCCTGTAATCCCCAGGAAGGCTTGAACCACTTTTGAATGGCCTCAATCTTATTGGTCTGGGGCTTAATCAGACCTCGACCAATACCCAAGATATTTGGCCTTCTTGAGACCTATGGCACACTTCTTCAGGTTGGCTGTTAAACCTGCTACCCTCAGGGAACCTACCACTGCCTGCACCCAGGGCAGATGTGATTCCCAATCTGGGCTGTGGATGACAACATCATCTGATGCGGCCTCAAAGTCTTGTCCATCATTCAATCCAAAAAGAGTTGTGACGGCACTCAGTAGAGGTGAAGCTTTAGTGGTGATTTTATTGACAATTCCAAAGTTCCAAGGTAACATCCATAAAATATACAGGCAGGAACATACAAGGCATGGCAAAAATGTGCAGATGGATTAATGCATTTCATGAACCTTTGTTCGCTTAATCATAATAGATTATGATTAATGATTAAACGATTATGATGATGCCCCCCCCCCCATTACATGGCCATGGGCCAGCTTTAGCACTATCCGGCGGAAGGGTTTGGGAACCACTAGCTGTTCCAGTCCGTCCTCTCGTGTTTCACCACCTGATACAACAAATCATTTTTAAGCGCCATGAAGGGAAAAGACACCTCCCAATTAGGGTCCACAGGTTCCCCATCCATCACCTTCACGTTTTCTTTGGCTCAGAGGAGAGTGACATCCCATAGTTGTTCTGTACAGAAGTCCTCTCTCCAGACCTCTAAGTCAGGGACTACGTTTGGTTCACTCTCACGGTCAGGGACAGTGACATGGTCTGGGACATTAGCAACCTGCTGGGAGTTATCTTCCGGCTCCTCTGGCTCCCCAGCCATTACAGGAAAAGGAAGAGGGTCTCCTTCTTCCTCGGTCCTGCCACCAATCTCTCCTTCCGTTTGGCAAAAAGGGTCTGGTGAGAACTCCTGTGCCTCCTCAGCAGGAGGAGCTCTTTCCTGCAGGCTCTCTGTGCCTTCCCACAACCTCCAAAAATGGGGAAATCCCTCCCCACCAGGGCTTCATGAAGCAGGGAAGGTACCACTCCCACTGAATGGGTCACTCTGCCACAGGGGGTGTCAATCTCGACCAGCGCCGCCTGGTAGTCACGAGTATCCCCATGGATGCAAATGACCCTGACAGTGCTAGGGTGTAACCTGGCCGGATTTACACAGCTGCTTTTTACCAACGTTATCACACTACGAGAGTAAAGCAGTGCAGTGATGGGTTTCCCGTCAATAGCAATCACACACATTTGCCTCTCCATGCAACTTGAGCATAATGCTATACACGCGACCTGTGAAAAAAGAGACATGCGTCTTTTCATATAAGCATTATCACATTGCATGGGTTTATCATCCAGGGGACAATTGGCAGCAATATGTCCCAATGCATGGTATCGGTAGCACTGTATGTGTTCTATACCCAGTTCTCTCAAGGGTCCCAAAGACCTTCCTGGCTTCTTTGGCCAGTCTCCAGGTCTAGAGACCCCAGTCTCTTTAACCGTATCAGTTTTATCAAATTTCTCCATGCCCCTGAACCCTCTTACCGGGTCCGCCAGGCAATCTTTCAGCTGTAGACACATTGGAGTGGGGCGCAGATGGGCGCAACAAGTCCTCAGCAGCCATATATCTCTCGACGAGGTCCACCAGTTGGCTTTCAGTTTTGGGGTCTACATGGCTGACCCATTTCCTAAAAGCAGCAGGGAGCACTCGTAGATAGCTGTCCATGACCACGCGCTTCACAATCTGGGGACCGGGCAAAGTCTCTGACTGTAGCCATTTCCTGGTAAGGTGCACTAGGTTGAACATCTGTGAATGGGGTGGCTTGTCGGTGCGGTAAGTCCACTGATGCATGCGTTGGGCCCGGACTGCCATGGTGACCCCCATATGTGCGAGTATCTCTGCCTTTAGAGTCTCATAGTCCTGGGTCTTATCTCCTTCCCGATCAAAATAGGCTTTTTGGGGTTCCCCGGTCAAGAATGGTGCTAGCAGTCCGGCCCACTGTTCTTTTTGCCTTCCTTCGACTCTTTCAAAGGTCGTGAGGTACGCCTTCACATCATCCGCAGGTGTCATCTTCTGCATGTGGTAAGAAGCGCGTACAAACTTTGGTTCCACTGTTATGGGAGGTTCCGTCCCTTTTTTTTAACTCCAGCAGGGCCTCTGCAAACTGTTGGTTCATCTCCTGTTGAGCCGCTTGTTGTGCTGCGATAGCCTGGTGACTCTCCTCTCGCTGAGCTGCAACGACCTCTGAGACTCGCAGGTTGGTTTACTGCAGAGCTGCGTGTTATGTTGCAGTGGCCTGGCGACTCTCCTCTCGCTGAGCTGCAGCGGCCTCTGCGACCTGTCGGTTGGTTTCCCACTGGGCTGCATTGGCTTGCAGCAAGGCCTTCAACATTTCCTCCATCTTTGAAAGTTGCTCGCATCCTTCACCACGGTTGGGAAATAAGCTCGTGGGGATCACTTTTCAGGGGAAAAGATTCAGCATGGATTTCAGTCTCTTTAAAATCTGACGGCTTGTCAGGTTTATTATTTCAGGTTTGCAACTTCAAAACACAAACAGAAATTATTCAAATTTGAATTTCATCTGAATGTTTTTTTTTCATTATATTAGATTTGTTTGAATTTGGCACTATTGTAATTCGGAAATTCGGATACATGCGAATTTCTGAAAAATGAAAATTTGGCTGAAATTTAATTTGGAACGAAATAAACCGCACATGTCTATTTTTTTTTGATCCCTATAGGGAAAGAGAGCCTTCACTGATGGGGGCATGGCTGGGATTTGGGCGTGGTAGAACGGAGTATGCAAATGTCTCAAATACTATTGGCTGAACGGTAGGGGTGAGGGGCTGGGCCTAAGCTCGGTTAAAAGTTCTGCCTGAGGTGAATTCCGGGTCTTTTCAAGAAGGTTGGCTGGAAGAGCTGAAAACCCTGGGGTGGACTTCCCTGCACCATGGACACTGATCTCCTCCTATCTAGGGTCTGGGAGCTGCTGGACAGAGGTCAGGCTGACTGGTTCACTCCCCTCCTCTCCCCTAACCTGTCATCCTCTCTGGCCGCCCCCTTAATTGAGGACTCTGATGGGAGGCCTCTGGCCTCCAGGGCCTGGAGGTGTTCTCGCCCACTGTCCTGTCTGAACCCTAGTCCTTCCCAGGTGGTTTATATGGGAGGAGTGTGCTCACCTGCCTGCCGGAGCCACGGGTGCTGATGGTACTCCTTACCCTGCAGCTCCCCGGTCCTCTCCATGCCGCTGCTGGGGTTCTTTCTGGCAGGTTCCTGCCTGCACTCGGTGGTTCCTGCTCCCAGCCCTGCCTGCAGCTGGTCCACTCATTCCCGGAGTCCGAGAGCTCCACTGAGGTCTGCCCGGGGTACATCAGCCTCTCAGAGTCTGCCCGCTCCTGCCTCTTCTCCGCGGCTCTCTGCACCCTCCTGGGGGTGGGGGGAGCCACAGCTCTGGCCACCTCACTTATATTACTGAGGGCACCAGCAGCAGCTGCTTCTCAGGTGGTTCCCACACTCCCTGCACTCAGTGGGGTGGGAGTCGGCTGTCCCATGATCCTCTGGCTCCTCCCTTAGCTCTATGCCACGCTCTGCATGTCTTCCAGCGTGGCTGAAAGGTCCCCCTGCTCGAATGCTTGGATCCGCTGCTCTTTCACATCTCCCAGCGCCTGGCTAGGTGGAAGATTCAAACGTCCCACGTGCCCCTATATCATCTGCTTCTCCACATCTCTCAGTGCCCAAATGGGCAGGAGATTCCAGTGTTTAATGCCCCCTGTCAGACCTGGCAGTGTCTACGGCTCCTGCTCATCTCCCAGCTCCCGGCTGGGTGGGAGGTTTACTTGCTCCATCTGCTCCATATCCAACTATCCCCGATGGCTTTGCTGCACCCATAGGTCCTCCTTCTAGAGACTCTGGTTGCTCCTGCGCACTTGCCTGTCACCACCACCTGGGTTCATCCATGTCAGTGGCTGACCTCCGCCTCTGGATGTCTTCATGCACCATCCTCCTACACCACTATTCCATCAGAAGCTGGATGTCACATGCATCTGCCATTTCCTCCCATGGACGATGCTGCAGTGGCCAGGCCTCCCAGTTATACTGATGGTTGTCCTTCTTCGGCTCTGCCTCTGCACATCAGTGAGTATAACTGTGAGTTATTTTGGGGTAGGTCCCATGACACTGCTGTGTCGGGCACGTCTGAAGAATGCTCATTCGCGGTTGTCAAATCTGTTTTGTCTCGCTTGTGTGTTGTTGCCTGCCACTAGTTCGGGTACCATTATGGGTGGCTCTCTGTGGGCAGTTTCACCGACTGGCATGCATCTCCCCACAGAGGTCAAGGATAGGATATGGCATTGCGAATTTATTGATTTGCTCGCACTGGTCCCTCCAGACAAGGAGACCATGGACAAATCCTGGCAGGTCGACGTTACAGTCCAGAGCGACAAACCTAATCAGCTTCCTAAGACTTTGAGGAACTGGCTGAAGAGTTTCTGTGCTTATGCTGGAGTGCTGTGCAAGTGTTTTCCTGATTTAGGCCCATCTCTCCTTTGCCTGGATCTCATCTGGGGTGCCTATAAGGTCTATGGGGGGTCAGGGCTGGTTTCACTATGACACTTAGTTTCACCAAAAAATGGTGGCACACAGGGAGTTTTGTTTTGATTGTCAGGATGGAAGCCTGTGGCTGTTACTTATGTGCCCCCACAGGCCGTTGTCCTTTCTCTGGCCAGCGCCCTCACTGGAGCATTGGCTGCCCCCAAAAAAAGGTGTCCGCTGGCTGTTTAGTGAGAGCCACTGCAAGTGGTACACCATGTGCCAATTTAAGCACGAGTGTTCACTTTGCAGCAGGGCTCTCAGCTATCCAATGCTTTAAGAAGACAAAACAGCCACCTCTAAGGCCCAGGGCAAAGCCTGACCAATCTAGGCCAGAGGACACCAGTGAGTGTCTTCGAGATGCTTCACTGTCTAGACCAATGCCCCCTCAATAGGGAGGCTTTGATCTTGAGGGATGGGTTCATCCATGGATTATGGATCCCCCTTACACCTTCCGATGCACCTACCATGTCGGCAAATTCCAGGAGCTGGAATTGGGGCATATGGCGGGCCTGTTTGTTTTTCCCCCTTTCCATAACTGGTAAGTTTCCCCTCTTGGTGTAGTTCCCAAGAAGGAGGAGGGGAAATTTCGCCTCATACACCACCTTTCCTATTCTTCTGACTCTTCGATGGGATTGATAAGGAAGAATCCAGGTTCCAATATGCCTCCTTTGACCAAGCACTCCACCTGGTTAGGTCTGATGGTCAGTCGGCTTTATTGGCGGACATTGAGTGCACCTGGAATGCTTTCACCTGCTTGGCTGCTACTTTCAAGGAAGCTACTTTTTTGACATGTGCCTTCCCATGGGTTGTGCAATTTCTTATTACTTTGAGCTTTTCAGTAGCTCCCTTGAATGGGTGGCTCGCCAAGCAGCTGGCCTGCATTCACTCCTGCATTACTTAGATAACTTCCTGTTTGTCGGCCCAGCCGACAGTGGCCAGTGTCAGTGGCTCTTTTACGTTTTTCAGGATATATGTGAGCGGCTCGCTATTCCAAAACCGAGGGCCCGGTAACTGTATTATCCTTTTTGGGCATTGAAATTGACCCAGTGTTGATGGTTTTCCGCCTGCCCAGCGATAAATTGGCTAGACTTCTTTCCCTGGTCCGTTTGGCTAAAAGGGCTAAAAAAAACTTCAGTTAAAACAGCTTCAATCCCTTTTAGGTCATCTAGTCTTTGCTTGTTGGGTCATCCTCATGGGGAGGGTCTTTTGTAGACGTCTATCATGGGCTACGAAGTGCGTGTCTGCTCCCCATCATTATGTCCGTAATGCCAAGCCAATGCGGGATGACTTGAACGTCTGGTTATCTTTTCTCCAGTCATACAATGGTCATTCCTGTTGGCTGCTGGAGGAGGTACCAAGCTTGCAGCTGGAGCTTTACACTGATGCAGCAGGCTCCTGTTTCAGTGCCTTCCTTCAGGGGGTATGGTCTGCCAAGCTTTGACTGGCCTCATGGGCCCACATGGATCTGTTGTGCAACCACAGCTTGCTGGAACTTTTTCCGACAATTGTTGCCGTTAAGCTGTGGGGTGAGAGGTTGCGTAACCGACAGTTTTCTGGTCTGATAACATGAGCGTAGTTCAGGTTATCAACCAGCTTTCCACCAGATCCCACCGGTTGTATCCTTGCTGCGTTTTATAGTTCTTCCATGTTTTCAGTTTAACATATGGTTTAAAGTTAAGTATGTTCCTGGGGTAGCTAAAGATATTGCCGATGCGCTCTCACATTCCCAGCTCAAACATTTTAACTCCCTGGCTCTGTCAGCATCCTGGAGGGCCTTCCCTGTCCAACCTATTTGTGGGACCTCGGTTCTGATGTTTGCTAGACCTTCGGATGTGGGCATTGTACTATTGGGTCTGGAACTAATGGGTTTGGGTCTCATGCTGTGAGTTTTTGCTTACTTCCCACCAGGACAGACGCCTAGCCCTGTTTTCATACCTAAAGTACTTGCTCCAGAAGGGCTTTGCAGGTTTTACCGTAAGTTCTTCCATGTCTGCTTTGTCCTTTTGGTTTAGGCTACTGGGTTGGAAATACATCACAAAGGAGTTTTCCTTTTGGCAGGTGTTGCAGGGTTGGTGACGCGCGATGAAAACCCAGATTCCCAGCGCCCTGTTTGAGTCCCCATCCTGGCTAATCTCCTCTTGCTTTTGCCATTGGTATTAGTCTCGGTTTTTGATACCCTGTTGTTCCAAGTAGCTTTTTTCTGGGTGTTTTTTGGGGCCTTTCGTATCGACAAGCTGGTTTCTAAATCTAGATCCTCCATGGGTGGTGTTAGAACCGAGGACGTGCTTGTCTCTGAGCATTGTGTATCCATGTTACTCCGGGCCTCTAAAACGAACAGCTTCGGTAGAGGCTGACGCGTGGTTTGTGTGCTTGCTGGTGACTGTTTTGTCCCATCTTGTTGGCCGCGCACTTCATGTCTGTCCGCCCCCCGTCCCCCACTTTTCTTGTGCACTCTGACTTTTCTCCTTTAAGCAGGTTCCAATTTTTGCGTGTTGCCTTGACAAATTAGGCCTTCCCTCGCAAGAGTTTTCAAAACAGTCTTTTCATATTGGAGCGGCTTCTGGCATGGGTTTTACTGATACAGAGCTTCAGCGTCTGGGCAGGTGGGAATCTTCTGGCTTTTTCTTGTACAGTCAGGTCCATAAATATTGGGACATCTACACAATTCTAATCTTTTTGGCTCTATACACCACCACAATGGATTTGAAATGAAACAAACAAGATTTGCTTTAACTGCAGACTTTCAGCTTTAGTTTGAGGGTATTTACATCCAAATTAGGTGAACGGTGTAGGAATTACAACAGTTTGTATATTTGCCTCCCACTTTTTAAGGGACCAAAAGTAATGGGACAGATTAACAATCATAAATCAAACTTTCACTTTTTAATACTTGGTTGCAAATCCTTTGCATTCAATTACAACCTGAAGTCTGGAACGCATAGACATCACCAGACGCTGGGTTTTATCTCTGGTGATGCTCTGCCAGGCCTCTACTGCAACTGTCTTCAGCTCCTGCTTGTTCTTGGGGCATTTTCCCTTCAGTTTTGTCTTCAGCAAGTGAAATGCATGCTCAATCGGATTCAGGCCAGATGATTGACTTGGCCATTGCATAACATTCCACTTCTTTCCCTTAAAAAACTCTTTGGTTGCTTTCACAGTATGCTTCAGGTCATTGTCCATCTGCACTGTGATGTCCCAATATTTATGGACCTGACTGTATGTTCATCCACACTGCTGTTCTGATTCCAGGCTTCCACCTGGCCTTGATCTGGATCATCAGGACTCCTCTATATATTGGGGCCTCCTGCCAGGCTGAAGTTTGGAGCTACGGCACTAATTTGGGCTTTGCATATGATGTGGCTAGGATTCGTTGGCATGGGAATGCGTGGTTTACGCTGGTCGCAGGTTCTCCCAGAGTGGTTACTAGACATGTGTAGAACGGTAAAATTTGTTTCATTTCGGATAAATTCATTATCTTACTAATTTAATTTTGTTATGGAATTTGTTTAGTTTGATTTCGTAATTTGTTTAGTTTCATTTTGTTTTTGTTTACTTAAATTTTTTTCATTAAAATGTGTTTTATTTATTAATTTTCTAATGAACTCCAACTTTTCAGAATGATTAGAATTTGGATTGGTTGAAAAATGATCAACTGATCCGAATTCTATGTAAAAAAAAGTAGCTGTTTGTTAAGCAGCAGGTTGCCCATGTCCTTGACAACAATGAGTCATCTGCCTGCTGGCTTCACCACTGACAGTTGAATGAAAGATAAAGAATGCTGTTAAAAAAAAAAAGATAAAGAAGTCTGGCAATTTGCAATCCGGCAATAGAAAAATTAAAAAAAAATAAATAAATAAGGGTCCCCCCCAAAAAAATCCCTACCAGACCCTTATGCGAGCATGCAGCTTGGCAGATTAGGAAACATGGGGGGGTGAGTGCCGTCACGTGACGTCAGTAGGGGGGCCGTGCCATCGGGTCACGTAATCGTGTGACCCCACCCTTGCCTATATAAGAGCTGTCAAAATGAAGAGACAGCATATGGCGGGTAGCCTCTTAGAAGGCAAAGCATTTTTTGACATATTGCTATTTTTCGGGTCCATTGGGCATTGTGATTGATGGTGGATTACATCGTGGGACACTTTTTTATAAAAAAAATATTTTTTTAATAATGGAATTGTCAAAAACTGTCTCTTGTGGTTTTTACTTTTTGACACTTTTTTGGTGAATGGGTACGGGTAACATGTACCCGATACCCATTCACATTGGGGGGGCGAGATCTGGGGGATCCCTTGTTAAAGGGGGTTTCCAGATTCCAATAAGCCCCCCACCCACAGACCCAGACAATCACAGCCCAGGGTTGCCAGGAAGAGGACCTTGTCCCCATCAACATTGGGACAAGGTGCTTTCGGGTGGGGGGTTCAGAGCCCCCCTGCCCCAAAGCACCAACCACCACATGTTAAGGGCATGTGGCCTGGTATGATTTAGGAGGTGGGTGCTCGCTCGCCCCCCCCTTTTCCTAATCTGCCAGGCTGCATGCTCAGATAAGGGCCTGGTACAAACTTTGGGGGGACCCCATGCCATTTTTTTTGTGCAAGATTCCCCTTAAAATCCATACCAGACCCAAAGGACAGGGTATGGACTGGGGGGACACTATGCTGTTTTTTAACAAACATTTTTCTGTTGCCGGGCAATTGCTGAAATTCTTTATCTTTCATTCATCTGTCAGTGGGGAAGCCTGCTGACAGATGATGACTCATTGTTGTTAAGGACGCGGGCGGCTGGCTTCCCGGCCTGCTGCTTAACAACCAGCTATTTTTTCATACAGAATTCGGATCGGTTGATCGTTTTTCAACCGAGCCGAATTCTAATCATTTTGAAAACTTGGAATTCGTTAAAAAACAAATAAACAAAACAAATTTTAATGCATTTCAATACAATGCGTTACTATTTGTTACTATTTCCTTCGGAGATTTGGATACATCCGAATCTCCGAATAACCAGAAATTTGTCCGAATTCCACGTATCTAGTGTTTACATCTTCGATTGCATGTTTCCAACTCCATTGTTTTGGTCCTTCATGCTGGGGGGAATGACATGGGTTACGCATGTTCTGTAGACCTGATCTTTTCTATCAAATAGAATATTGCCCATTGTTATGTGGTCTTCACCAATGTACTTATTATTTGCTCTGAAATCGTGCCTCGTCTGATTTGGGCCCGGGATATCCCTGGCCCATGCTTGGAACGTTTCCGCTTGAAAGTCAATGCCCAGGTTTCTAAGTTTGTTTGGTGAACCGGGGGGATCATTGTCCGGCACAGGGGTTTGGAGGGTTAGAATGGTGATCTGTTGAGACTGGATGGTGTTCATCTCAATAATATTAGCATGGATATTTTTAACCTTGGCCTTAGTATGGTGTAGAAAAGGTGCTGGCTGCGGTGGGGCACTCATCAGTAAGATACTGATGTGCGGGTGGCGGGTTTTGACCTTGCCAGCATTTAAAGTTGCTATAATGGGCTATGCCCTGGATCTGGAATTAGCCAGTCTGTCCAGCAGTTATGGTAAGGGCAGGCCCCTTTGGAATTTGAATAGTTAATGTTAAAGCGTGCTCACAGTACGACTGTGACTGGCACTGGTTAAAATAGTTTACATGTTCTGTGTTGGAAATTAAATAAAGCTGTGGCCTTGCCCTTTTTCCAACTAAATGGTTTTAATGTGGTTTCTTTACGGGGGGGGGGGGGCAAAGATTTCTATTGTTTTAAGATTTAACAGCTCGTTCCTCCTAGGTCTATGCGCCTCAGCAGTCGTGACATCCAGATGACTGTATTGTACTATATGTGATAAACAAGTATTTCTGAGAAATGCTAGCACAAACAATGGAGCAATCTATTTCTTGGACAACTGATCATGCTGTCAGTGTGTCCGAACTTTAATGAAGTATTCCAGTTGCATTGTTTTCTGACCAGGTTACATAACCATTGTACAGCGATGTTGCATTCTTATTGGTTAAGGACAATGTCCACCTTTCTTCTCCACCTTTTTTTGTAGTACATATATATCAATAAAAAACGATTAAAGATTGTATAATGACCACAGCACATCTTTGTGTGACTTCGTGTTGTCAAGTGCACTTGAAGGTTTGTTTTTATTGCTATATCTGTTCTTCTTGCCTTTTCTTGTTTATATTTTTGTTTGTGTTTGTTGTGTTCCCATAGAATGTCCTCAGACTAGGCTAAGTGGATATTTGAATAGCAAGTGACTAATTACTGTTGTATGGGTGTAAAGTCTCTTATACATTTATAATATGGGTAATTTGGTAAGATTAAAATTAAGAAACCTAAGCGTTATAGTGTTAGATATAGCACAGTGTAAGTGTAAGTGTAAGACAGTCCCTGATGTTCCCAGGAGTGCGGCAAATATGCCAGGAGTGTTAAAATGACACCTAATCCTGGTAAGACTCCAAAGGATTTTTTTTTGTTTGTAATGTAGCAGCATTATACAGACCCATGGACTGATAATATGGACAAAAGCCCTGGGTAGCTCAGACCCTTTCCCTAGGATAGTAGAAGAAATAGCCGGCTACCCAAAGCTTCTTATTATAAGGATTTTATTTGGCACAATAGCAGTGTACAATCCACATAATGCTAACACGTTTTGACCAAAGTCTTCCTCATAGCATAAGTTAACAACATTAAAATCAAACTTTTATAACAAAGCATCCCCTTTGAGAATGGGAAAAGAGGCGGTACAATACTTAATTGACAATCATGGAATTGATTAGTCAAAACATGTGAACAGACCAAGTGAGATGAGATAGCCAGTGGGAGGGAAAGGGAGACAAGCATTCAGAAGAGGAAAAGGAGCGCAAACCAGAAAAAATAACCATATAAATCCCAAAGGGGAATGTATTTATTTCAAAAACAAAATTTATATCCATCATATTCATTCCTGCCAGAATTCTGGTATTAAGAGTGTAAATCCACCAAACTTCTCTCTGGAGTAGGGAGCGATTTATGTCACCCCTCTTGGAGGTGTCTTGACTTGTTCTAAACCAAAAATAGAAAAATGGTCAAGGTTCCATGCATCTACTGTTCTAAAATGTTTAGACACATTGGATATATTCTTTGGAATTCAGTGTGTCATTATAGTGCTCCGATATCCTGACCATCAGTGGACAGATTGTGCATCCTACATATTGCATATGACAGGCCTTGCATTCAGTGACATAAATGACATGCTTAGGATTACAATTAATGTAATTCTTAAGGGAATATACCTCTCCCATAGAGAAAGAAGTCTTATTATGTCTATAACACTGTCTACACATGCCGTGGCCACATGGATATGATCCTGTGATGCTTACCCATGGGAGGGTTGTGAAGTAAGGGAACTGAAAAGGCTGGGAGAAAGGACAGATCCCAAAGTGGGAGATCTCCTACTTGAGAAACTGCATCCCTGTTGGAGAACGTTGTATAATGCTTTGTCAGCATACAGGATGGGAAGACACTGTTTAACAATGTTTATAATATCCTGGTACCACATGAAATAAGTAGTGAAAAAATGAGCCGCTCTGGAATTACAATGAGAGAGCTTGGTTGTCTTACTGCTTGTTCCAATGCCAATATGGTCATTGTGATCTCTCCTCTCTGTCAGCCTCCTACCCCTCTCAATCAAAACATCATTGTAACCCGTTGTCTAAGTCTATCAGTGTCAGTGACCATATTGCATTCATGATCAAAATCTGATTGTAAAGAGCTCCTCCATGCTCTCACAAATTCCCCAATGGGGATGGCTTTGATTGTATGTGGTGGATGACGGCTTGTGGCAAATAAAAGGGAGTTACCAGCACATTCCTTTCTAAATGTTTTGGTACTGACTGATCCATTCTGAGTATGTCCAGTAAGGGTTAAATCCAGATAATCGATTTGCTCAAAATGATAATTGTAACTGAACTCAAGGTTGAAAGGTCTCTGAAAGGAATGTTATAGCTAAAGAGAAAAATCTCCCCCACTAGTCCATGTATCAATTCCCTAGAGACGGTGAAAACTTTGCCCCCATGGACGCTCCTTGGCATTGAACATAATAAACGGAGTCAAACATAAAATAGTTATGCTTCAGTAAAAATGTAATCGCCCAGTACAAAATGAGTATTGTGTAGTAGGTATGTGAAAATTCTCCCACTATACTCTCCTGGGTGTTATTAACAAAATATTAATAATTATTATATCTTCAATACCCCAATCCAATAATATAAAGTGCAGTGTTAAATTATGTGCAAAAAGTCAAAAATTCATATTCAATATAACCCTTGATACTGTAACATCATACTATTCAAATCCAATGAAAATTTAAAGTGCAATAAAGTCCAATATACAGTGCATTTGAGTGCTCAAAGTGACTTGGTGCTATTTGTGCTCATATAATAACGAATAATATATATTAAATTATATATGACACAATGAAATAAAGTGCAATGATGGATATCAAAAATTCATATTCATGCTGTCCAATCCAGTAGTAATTTAAAGTGTAATAAAGTCCACTGAAGACGTTGCGGATACTGGAAGCCTGTGCTAGCATTTCTCCTGCGGTGTTGCTATCAGTGTGTGAAGAGTGGGAGAAGAGGGTTGCATTGACAATCCAATACAATGGGCAGCACATTGAAAACATTTTATAAGTGGTCAGAAACTTGTAAATAACTCATGAAAGAATAAAGTTACGTTAAAACCAAGCACACCATTGTTTTTCTTGTGAAATTCCCAATACGTTTGATGTGTCACATGACCCTCTTCCTATTGAAAAAAAAAAAAGTTGGATTCAAAATGGCTGAGTTCAAAATGGCCGCCATGGTCACCACCCATCTTGAAAAGTTTCCCCCCTCTTATACTAATGTGCCACAAACAGGAAGTTAATATCACCAACCATTCCCATATTATTAAGGTGTATCTATATAAATGGCCCACCCTGTATATTATTCGTTATTATATAGCACAAATAGCACCAAGTCACTTTGAACACTCAATTGCACTGTATATTGGACTTTATTGCACTTTAAATTTTCATTGGATTTGAATAGTATGATGTTACAGTATCAAGGGTTATATTGAATATGAATTTTTGACTTTTTGCACATAATTTAACACTGCACTTTATATTATTGGATTGGGGTATTCAAGATATAATAATTATTAATATTTTGTTAATAAAACCCAGGAGAGTATAGTGGGAGAATTTTCACATACCTACTGCACTATACTCATATTAGCAAGCGCTGTTACTCATTACACATTTATTCAATCCTTCACCTAGGCGAGGTTATAATAGCAGCTGCAGATCAGTCCATATAACTGTGGCACAGGGACCCTCATACTAGTAATATGCCCAGTACAAAAACTCATAGTTCCTCACTATATGAGCTATAATGTGTAAGATGGTATCTGACAACCTCTAAAGGTACTGTATTGGGTATACATGAATATAAAGCTTTCACATCAACGGTAATATATGTATACCCGAAGGACATCTAATTTCATGCGTGTGGGCTAGATGTCTTGTGTCCCTGAGATATCCTGGTAGGCGTGTAACGATTGGGTGTAGATGTTCATCCACTCACTCACTTAGTCTCTCCAGGAGGGACCCTATTCCTGCCACTATACGGTGACCCTGAATGGGAAACTGGTCCTTGTGGACTTTTGGGAGATGATGGAAGATTGGAGTAATAGGTTTGGATACTAATAGAAAATCTAAAGTTTTCCGATCAATTACTCCCAATTTTTTACCCTTATCTAGTAAGTAGGATCATTTAAATTTTATATGCCTAGTTGGATCAGTTTTTAATACACGATAGGTGTTTGTGTCAGCTAATTGTCTGAGTGCTTCAGCCTTGTAGCTGTCAGTGTCTAACACTATCACTGCACCACCCTTATCAGCCTGGTGGATAGTAATATCTTTCCTATATTTCAATCCTTGTAGAGACAGGAACATGGTTTTAGTTAAATTGAATTTATTCAGGTATTTATGTAACCTATATTTTTCAATCAACCGCCTCATACCGAGTCTGTAGGGGGTAAAAATACTTTTCTCCCATAGGGATAGAGCTGCTATCAATTCCATATAAACCTCCCTCAGACTCAAACTGAAGACTGCCAAGAGTAGATAACATAGACAAATGCCTAAATGAAACGGACGATGCAGTGGGATCTTCTGATTGCACTCTGTATGGATAGAGTAGCCACCTCATCCCTTTAAACCCAAACACATATGAATTACACAGGTTCTGAGGCTAATTTAATGCAGACAAGGCACCAAGTGAGTTTAATTACCATCTTAATCAGTCACAGAACCTGTGTAATTAATATGTGTTCGGGTTTAAAGGGATGAGGTGGAAATCCTATGTATGGAGTGCAATCTGGAACATCACCAATCTCAGAGTCCTGTGCAAAATGTTTTCTCAACATTAAATTCCCAACAAAACAATTAATGACCAAAATGGTTGAAAAGACATCAAATTGATGAGTGGGAGAAAAAGATAATCCTTTAGACAACAAAGAAATTTTACTGTCAGATAATGTGATGGGAGAGTAGTTTAGCACATTGACAGTACCCATTCCTTGGGTTTTTGATTGCGCCTCGGATATTTCCTGTAACTTGTTTTGCCCTTTCTTCCTTCCACATCCTATCCTTTTATTTTTCCTTTTTGTTGGTGTGTGTTGTTCTGCAAGTTTTTTTGGAGGAATGACAGGGGACGGGAGCGGTGTTTGGAAAAAACAGAACCAACTGAGCTAGACAATGCATTCAGAGATATAGAATCAGCTGTATCAGAAAACTTGAATTGATTATCAGAAGCTTCTGGTCTTGTTTGTTACTGATCCAGATCTCTTTTTAAGTTTTGGTTCACACTGACTGCGGGAATAAAATCATGCGAGTACAACTGAACTCACAACATTTCATTTGCGCATGTCAGTCCCGATTTCAGGTGCGATTTCAGAGACATCTGTGCGGGTTACTGCACAGATGTCAACGGAAATCGCACCTGAAATCGCCAAAAGTAGTACAGAAACTACTTTTGGAAATCGGTGTAGCGCCGCAAATTGCACCCATTAGGACGGTTCTATTGCCGGCAATTGCCACGGATTTGGCATGCGATTTGACATGATAAATCGCATGCCAAATTGCTGCAATATGAAGGAATGAATGTGGAAACCTCCAACCCCGTCACATATACATAGTACCCTCTTCATAATCTTTCAAGTATCATAAAAACATTGATCTTTTTGTATCCTTAATTTTTTATCTCAAGATTTTAAATGTTTGGAGATCCTGATTTATGCTCTCATATGATGGTGCAGAAGAAAGTCGCTCCATTTGTTCCTTTAAAGACACCATGTCTGATTCACTTGAATAAGCATTTTTTCTTAGTAAGACATAATGAGTTTAATAAGACTTATAGAACACTTAGGCTGAGTTCACACTATGTTCGCATGCGGCTCCCAGCAGTGGTCCGATGTGTCCTTGTTCACCATTTCAGGTCCGATTTCAGCCTGAACTTTTGGCTGAATTCAGACCTGAAACGGACCAAAAGACGCACAGGGTTCCTGTGCAAATTTGCACCAGAGCCGCAGCGGAGATATGTGAACTGGCTCCATAGAGAGCAGGTCAAAATCTCCTGCTATTGCGAATTGGATGGGGGGTATTGTGAATTGGATGGGGTTCCCCCCATCCAATTAGCAATAGTGTGAACCCAGCCTCAGTGAGTTTATCATTTCACTCTACTTGAAAAACTTCAGAGTATACCATTGATGGTGTTTTTTGATGCCTAGTCCTCTAGGTATCATGCTTTCATCAATATATCTCTCTAAGCCTGCATAGTCCCACCATAATCGAATTTCTTTACACATCAAAGTCTTAATTTTTTTCGAAAGAAGATTTACATTTAATTTGTGATGTAGGTATATCATCGTCTTTAGTGAAGACCTGTGTTAGCTTTATGCATTGATCTGGTATTGTTAGAATTGTCTGAATAACCTCAGATTGGTCTGTCAATTGGATCTCTGTATCCTGCTGTGTGCTCATATTTGACATAATGAGACTGAGGCCTGGTTCACACCTATGCAATTTTTAGTGCGTTTTCAGTTTTGCAGAAACACACTACTCAATTATTTTTGAGTATGATGCTACAAGCTTGGCACACCCATTTTTGGGCAGTTTCTCCCATTCTTCTTTGCAGGCCCTTTCAAGCTCCATCAGGATGGATGGGGCGCGTCGGTGCATAGCATTTTCAAATCTCTTCAGAGATATTCAATCGGGTTCAAGTCTGGGCTCTGGCTGGGCCACAAGGACATTCACAGTTGTCCCGTAGCCACTCCTTTGTTATCTTGGCTGTGTGGTTAGGATCGTAGTCCTGTTGGAAGATCAACCTGCACCCTGGTTTGAGGTCCAGAGTGCTGGAGCAGGTTTTCCTGAAGGATATAGATAAAACGCACGCTTACTGCAAGGATATCAGCACACAACTAGCAGCATGCAATAACAAACTGACTAGTTTGTGATAAGGAAAGTAAAGCATAAAATGCAGCGCTAGTACAATAAGGTGATAACATACATACTCCTATGATGTAAATTGAGTGTGAGGTAAAGAATGACCACAATGGATAAGATGTGGGTCCCCCCTCCTCCTGCCAGGGGGGGCCCACTAGGATAGTGTACACTATAAATTAAAGTAAATAGGAAACTAATAAAAAGTCCTTATGAACATGAATAAAGTAGCAAGCTGTTATCAATCATTAAAGTTCAGTGTGTCCATCACTGGTGACCATAGTGTAGTGGAACTTAAAAAAGTCACTCAACAGTGGAAAATAAAGGACTAATAGATAAGCGTGCTTACCAGAGGCTGGTAAGAAACCAGCAGAACAACCTCAAGCCAGAAAACAGGTAGCTGGTCAGAGGATCCTGGATGGGGCTCTCTGGTTGGTTGGATGTCTCCTTCTCTCACGAGGGTACCAAGATAGACCAAAACGTGCTGTCCGAGTTTTCATGGGAATTGATGCTCAAATGTTAAGGAAGAGAAATATGCCCGCCACAGTGTGAAACCGTATAAAGATTTATTTGTAAAATGGTTAAAAACACTTATATTACAAATCCAACAAATGAGCTCATCTGTATAAAACCAGTTGTAGTGGCATGAGGGGAATGGAACCGGCGCGTTTAGTCTCAAACGGACGTCCGTTTGAGACAAAACGCGTCGGACCCATTCCCCTCATGCCACTACAACTGGTTTTATACAGATGAGCTCATTTGTTGGATTTTTAATGCAAGTGTTTTCAACCATTTTACAAATAAATCTTTATACGGTTTCACACTATGGCAGGCATATTTCTCTTCCTTAACATTTGAGCATCAATTCCTGTGAAAACCCGGACAACACGTTTAGGTCTATCTTGGTACCCTCCATGGCAGAAGGAGACATCCAACTAACCGGAGAGCCCCAGTCAGGATCCTCTGACCAGCTACCTGTTTTCCGGCTTGAAGTTCTTCTGCTGGTTTCTTACCAGCCTCTGGTAAGCACTCTTATCTATAAGTCCTTCACAGAACTCACGGATTTCATTGGGCACAAGTGATCTTTATTTTCCACTGTTGAGTGACTTTAACCACTTCAGCCCCGGAAGGATTTCCAGCTTTAGGACCGGAGCCCTTTTTGCGATTCGGCGATGCGTCGCTTTAACTGAAAATTGCGCGGTCGTGCGACGTTGTACCCAAACGAAATTTGCGTCCTTTTTTCCCACAAATAGAGCTTTCTTTTGGTGGTATTTGATCACCGCTGCGTCATTTCTGATCGCCGCTATAAACAAAAGAAGAGCAACAATTTTGCAAAAAAACCCAAATTTCTTACTTTTTCCTAAAATACAAATCCAAAAAAAAAATATAAAAAAACATTTTTTTTCACCGTTTTTGGCCGATTTATATTCTTCCTCATATTTGCGATAAAAAAAATCGCAATCGGCGTTTATTGATTGGTTTGTGCAAAAGTGGTCGCGTTTACAGATGATGAGAATTCATTTTTGGGGTTTTTAATTTTTTTAAATTTTTTACTAATAATGGCGGCGATCTGCGATTTTTTTGCGGTACTGCAATATTTCAGCGGACATGTCGGACCATTTTGACACTTTTTTGGGACCATTGGCATTTATACAGCGATCAGTGCTATAAAAATGCACTGATTACTGTGTAAATGCCATTGGCAGTGAAGGGGTTAACCTGCAGGGGGCGCTCTAAGGGTTAACTGTGTTCCCTGGGCGTGTTCTTACTGTATGGGGAACTGCCTATCTGGGGAAGGGAAGTGGTCACAGCCTTCACGTAAACGAAGGCTGTGATCACAGCCCTTCTCCCTCACACAGAGCGGAGGTCCGTGTTTACATACACGGACCTCCGCTCACTCGCTCCGGGGGGGCCACTGCGGGTAGCCGGCGGCAATCGAAGCTGCCACACCCGCTCCCTGGCCCCCCCTGGACACAGTGAGCGCGCGGGCGCGCCTCCGGCGGTGCGCGCGCGCTCATTAAACTCGTTCCCGCAGCCGCCGTCGTATGACGGCGATTTGCGGGAACGAGCCACTTTGCCGCCGTCAGATGCCGATCGGCGGTCGGCAAGTGGTTAAGTTCGACTACACTATGGTCACCAGTGATGGACTCACTGAACTTTAATGATTGATAACAGCTTGCTACTTTATTCTTGTTCATAAATAGAGTTGAGCGGACACCTAGATGTTGGGGTTCGGCGGGTTTGGCAGAACTTCATGAAAAAATTTGAGTACAGCCCCGAACTTGAGCCGAACTTGACCCCGAACCCCTTTGAAGTCAATGGTGACCCGAACTTTTGGGCACAATAATGGCTCTAAAAAAGTCCTGGAAAGGGCTAGAGGGCTGCAAAAGGAAGAAAAATGGGGGTAAGAGTAGGGCAAGTGCCCTGCAAACAAATGTTGATAGGGAAATAACTTAAAATCACAAAATAAAATGGAGGAGGAGGTGGATGTGGAGTAGGAGGTTGAGTAGGCCGTGACCATGGAGGTGTAGGTGGTGGAAGTGGCGGTGGAGGAGGAGGTAGCCAACACTGTTTTTTGTTTGTTTTTTTTTTCTAATTGGGGTAGCCCCCAAAATATTGAGATATATTAAAAAAAAAAAAAGGATACGTTCACTTAACTATACCAATGGCTGTGTGAGCCCGGTATAAATGGCTATTCTGCACAAGGTACAGACAAGTCTTGCGGGATCCATGCCTGGTTCATTTTAATAAAGGTTGGCTGCAGACAGGTGGTTGCGCTTGTCTGTGATAACGCCCCCTGCCGTGCTAAACACACGTTCAGACAATACACTGGCTGCAGGGCAGGCCAGCACCTCTAAGGCATAAAGGGCAAGCTCAGGCCATGTGCCCAATTTGGAGACCCAGAAGTTGAATGGGGCAGACCCATCAGTCAGTACGTGTAGGCGTGTGCTCACATACTGTTCCACCATGTTGCTGAAATGCTGCCTCCTGCTAAGACGTTACATATCAGCTGGTGGTGCTGTTTGTTGTGACGTGCTGCTGACAAAGCTTTTCCACATTTTGGACATGCTAACCCTGCCTTCTGAGGTGCTGGCGGTGCCACAGCTGCGTTGGCGACCTCTTTCTCCTCTTCTGCCTTCACCTTGTGCTTCCACTGAGCCCCTGGTGTCATTTGGGAACGCCCTCAGCAGCGCGTCTACCAGAGTGCGCTTGTAGTCACGCATCTTCCGATCACGCTCCAGTGAGGGAATTAAGGACGGCACGTTGTCCTTGTAACGGGGATCCAAAAGGGTGGTCACCCAGTAATCGGCACAAGTTACAATGTGGGCAGCTAGGCTGTCGTTGCGTAGGCACTGCAGCATGTAGTCGCTCATGTGTGCCAGGCTGCCCAGAGGCAAAGACCAGCTGTCCTCTGTGGCAGGAGTATCATCTGTGTCCTCCGTATCCCCCCAGCCACGCTCCAGTGATGCCCACGAGCTGCGTTGGGTGCCACCCTGCTGTGAATACGGTTCCCCCTCCTCATCATCATCCTCATCCTCCTAATCCTCCAGAACTGTGCCCTGGCTTGAAAATTTTTTACCTGGCCTATGCTGGTGCAGGAACCCACCCTCCGAGCCACTTGTGAATGACTGGCTTGATAACTGTGGAAATGACCCCTCTTCCTCCTCCTCCTGTGCCACATGCTCTTCCATCATCACCCGAAGTGTTTTTTCAAGGAGACATAGAAGTGGGATAGTAACGCTGAGAACATCATCATCGGCACTAGTCATGTTGGTGGAGCACTCGAAACTAGTGTTGAGCGAACCCAGACTGTAACGTTCGGGTCCGTACCGAACTTTCGGGTGTCCGTGGCACGGACCCGGACATTTCAAAAATCGTTCGGGTTCGGTCCGGGATTCTGGCTACTACTACAAGAGTCGCAATGATAGGGTGAAGATACAGAGGAACTTTTTTGTGAAGCCCACTACTACCTTCTCGTACACCGTGTCCTCCTCCTCCTTCTCCCCAGTAAAGGTGTCAATAGTTCGGTCAGTAAGTGTTCACCGAGCCTCCCACCCAAGGACGTGGTCGTATCCGGTCCATTTTTTAAAAGTTCGGTCCCGTGTCAAGACCTCCTAATCCTCCTACTCCTACTACTACTCCTCCCCCTTGGCATAAGTGTCGTCCCACCGTGGGTTGCGTCGAGCACCCGTAGTGACCTCGCACCGACCCCCCTATGCCTCCTGTGTCTACTATGAGGACGGTGTCTCCTGTCGACCAGAAACGGAGACCCGTCGGACCGTGTGTACTCGCTGAT
>BLSH010250593.1:119278-136748 GCA_018402905.1 Glandirana rugosa
AGAGGATCAAGATTTCCCTCTCAAAGGTCCACAACGAATCTCCCTTTCTAAGAACAAGTTTTTGGTAACGGATGAGGATATCCCGGTCGACAACGACATTCACTGTGTTATAACAAGTTTTTAGTAGAAGTAGAGGGTTTTTGAACAAGAATCTTTCCCTCTAAGCAACACCTGGAAACTCTCCCTTTAGAACTAGGAGATGATTTTTGAACAATAATGTGTCACTTACAGCAAAAGCTGGCCCTATAGGAGTAGGCAATGGTTTTTGAACAAGAATCTGTCCCTCTAAGCAACACCTGGAAACTCTCCCTTTAGAACTAGGAGAAGAAGATGATTTTTCAACAATAATGTGTCACTTACAGCAACAGCTGGCCCTATAGGAGTAAGCAATGGTTTTGGAACAAGAATCTGTCCCTCTAAGCAGAAGCCTCTACCTAATGCAGTCAGATCGCTCAAAGCAGCAGTATGTGAAATCTCAAATTACTCCCACAATCTGAGCGTTGTGTACGATCCCACAATCTGATCGTTGTGTACGACTGTAACGATCGTTGCGTTGGACAGAGTTTAATCTGCAATTTCCAACTCTAAGCAGCAGTATTTGAGATCTCAAATTCTTCCAACAATCTGATCGTTGAGCACGATCGTAATGATCATTGTTTTATGCAGAGTTTGATTTGCAACTCAAAGCAGCGGTATGTGAAATCTCTAATTTCTGCTATCCGTCCTCAGAGCAACAGCACAGCAGTAGTAAAGTAATCTATCTCAGGATGCAGGATCAGATGTTGTTAAAATGTCTCTAATCTCTCCCTGACACCGTCAACTACCTTTCCCTACAGCTAACCCAAGAGCATGTGACTGCAGCATCAAGTGACTCCAGCTTATATAGAGGCTGGGTCACATTAGTAGGCATGGCTGTGATGGCTTCTAAGGGCAAACCAGTGAAACGCTTGTTGATTGGCTGCCCTGCAGCTTCTCAACACGTGAAGTAAAATAGCAGAACCCCGGACCCGAACCCGAACGTTTTTTGAAATGTCCGTGTTCGAGTCTGGGTCCCGGACACCCGAAAGTTCGGTACGGACCCAAACTTTACAGTCCGGGTTCGCTCAACACTAGTCAATAGCCCACCTCTATTGTATATGCTAATTGACAACACCCAGTATTCAACACCTCAACAGCACTTAGCAAACAATCACTAATAACAACATACCAATGTTAACAAGCAAACAATTTAGGAAAAGCAATTTGAAATACTTTAAGGAAACTAGAAATAATTTAAACTTACTGTATTCAACTACTGTTATTCAAAACGATTGCACTTTTGTCCTACAGCACTTCTGTACTGCTGAAATTGGAAAGAGCAACTCTCAAGAGTAAACTCTACAAGAGTTGCTTCCCTTCTCAAATACAACACTAATTAAGCACCAATTTGGTCAACAGCCCACCTCTATTACATATGGTAATTGACTACACCCAGTATTCAACACCTCAACAGCACTTAGCAAACAATCACTAATAACAACACAGCCAAAATACCAATGTTAACAAGCAAACAATTTAAGAAAAGCAATTTGAAATACATTAAGGAAACTAGAAATAATTTAAACTTACTGTATCCAACTACTGTTTGTTCAAAACTATTGCACTTTTGTCCTACTGCACTTCTGTACTGTGTATCCAACTACTGTTTGTTCAAAACTATTGCACTTTTGTCCTACTGCACTTCTGTACTGCTGCAGTTGGAAAGAGCAACTATCAAGAGTTACTTTGGTCATGCTGCAATGGTGCTCCAGGGTCCGGCCTTCACGCCGATGGCGACCCACTACGAGGGCCTCAGAGAGAGACCGGGAGATTGCATAGCCCACACCGCCCCTCCGTGAGCACCAGAGCAGAGGGCCAAGGATATTTAGGGGTTTTCCCCCCCATAAGAAAACACATGAGTAAAATATAAAACCAATATCAGTATGAGCATAACATTAGTCGGAAAGTAACAGGGCACTCTGGTTTAAACTAAACTATACCAGGCCTGATGGCCAATAACATTGTAGCTTATGTCTTCAAAGATTAATAAGTTGGCAGCTTGTAATTGAAAGTGTTCGTAAACTTCTATTCAGGCTAAGGGGTATCGATCTGCTGGGCTATATGGTCCTGCCAGTGGGATCCTGGCAAGGGCAGCATCAAAAGGACCTGGTTTGGAGAGTCTGGAGTGGAAGGATAGCTAGGGCTGTTCGCAGTGATCCACCAGTTCAGTTACAGCAGGGGCATGTCTAGTATTCTTAACGGCCAGGTGGCATTAAATATAACAGTACTTTAGAATATTCCAACATGTGAGTATCAACATGGGGGGGAACAAACATAGCCATTCAGTTTGAGGGGGCCCGGGCCCTTTGCAAACCATGGAACCCAGTCTGCGGACTCGCTGCAGGAAAAATAACGGAAGAATAACGGAACAAAGTCTCCATGGGAGGAATCAACAGTACTAGTCAACTTTGTCTTACCGAACCTTCAGACAGATGGTGTGGTCAGGCCTCTGAGGGTGTTGGTTGAGGACGTGGTGCCTCACTGCTGGAAGCCCAGGATCGGGGTTGCTGAAACCGCTGCGGTCTTGGGAGCGGAGGGCCGACCACCTCCTGGGAGAGTAAGTAATCATGCCAGAGCCCTGAAGAAGTCACGTGAGGTGATGTAACGCGTAGGCGGAGTTTTAGCTTGCTGGACACACAGTGAGAGGCGCCAAGACGCTACTGTGTTACTTGATGATTTTTGTGATTTTATATATATATATTTTTTGGTTTATATACCTTATTTGGACACAATAAAGTATTCCTTTTTAAATACTACACTATGGAAGCTTTTTTATCTTCCCCCCTTCCTGAGCGGCATTGAGTTTATACAACTCAAAGGAGAGCAACCGATCGGACAGTGGGAGCATTGATGACAATCAGGATCAGGATTGAGAGAGCGTGGAACGATCGAACAGAATCCCCAAAAGAAACCTTGATGTGCACATACACCAAGCCATAGAGGTGAGCATTCTATGAGCACTTTCCCGTTTGAAGCACTTTATAAAGGAATCCTTTTGGGATAGCACGCCTATCCCCCTGCAAAAGAGGCATCCTTCACCTGTTTGGAGCACGAATACCCATAAGGACTATTTGAGCACAAGTCACTGGAAATATCACTACAAGCACTTTATTTTTGTTACAAGGACTTTTTATACACATTTGTGTTTTTATATGTTTACACCTGCTTCACTGTGATAATATCACTTCACTAATTTTTGGTTCATATAATTTATGCAAATGTATTTTTATATTGAAGATTTTATTGGTCACATTTTTATGCATTTTTGCTGAACGTTTTATATGGAAGAGTCACATTATTAATGAATTAATCACAGAATATTTTTTGCCATTTCACTATTTATATATTATTATTCAAAGGGTTGATACAGATAGATATTATCTGAGGCTGCGCAGTACCATTTTCTTTTCAATCATGCCAGTTGGTTATGCTGATGGCAGGCTTGTCGATGAATCTGAACAAGTCCGGGAGCTGGTCTGGGGATTGTAGAAAAAAATTCAGAGCCCTGTTTCCGCACAATGAGATGAAAGGGATGGCCCCATCTGTAGGTAACCTCCACCTCACGGTGTAGATCCAGAAGAGGTCTTAGGAGCCCCCTCATAGCCCGGGTCTGTCTAGAGACGTCAGGGTAGGTCCGTATGGTGGCGCCATAAAAGTCAATGGAACCCCTTGACCTGGCCCGCTGTAGGATCTCTTCTTTGATTGTAAAGAAATGGACTCTACACAAGACGCCCCGTGGCAGGCCCGTTGCTGTGGGACCTTGGGAAGATGTGGAAGGTACCCTGGAGCCAGGCACTCTGTGGACTCTGTAGATCAGTGCCCACAGTGGCCTCTGGGATACCCCTCAAGTGTAAATTGTTCCTTCAGCTTCGATTCTCCCTGTCATCCAGCCATAGCTGGACATCTACGAGTTGGCGGCGGATGGCCTGGTGCTCCAGTTCCAGGGTGGAGAGACGTGTCTCAGTAGTGTTGGCAGATGACTCCAGATCAACCACCCGCTACTCCACTGTATCCACCTGCTGGCGAAGGTCATGGAGTTCTCTGGTCAGCGCACTGACTATTGAGGCTGCCATTGCCTGGAGATCCTGCTTAGCAGGCCAGCCACCGTGTCTCTGAGGGCCCCCCTGCACAGCCGTCTGGTATAGCTCCGGGGACAGTATAGGGGAGGTCGGCCTGTCCGTTTGGGAGCACAAATCCCCTGCAAGTGCAGTCCCTGTCCCCCCTGTGTGTTCTCCTGTTGCATTGACTCGTGGCGGCGCCATCTTTTTCTGGGCTGTGGGTAAGTATACAGCATTGTTCCGCAGGAAATAGTGAGCTATTTCGGGACCCTTTGGTTCCCCAGTGGCCAGCTGGTGTTTGCGGTCTCCCGGCATTAAGATGTAGCTCGTCTAAGGCATCTAACGGGTGGATCTTGGTATCGTCACTTGCAGAGCTCCAAAAAGAATGTCTTCACGCTTCCATTGATAGACCAAGCCCCTGTCATCATGACTTTATCCAATCGTGACTCATTCTTACCCCACAGTATAAAAGTATTCTTTCAATGGCAGCCATTTTCAGTGTGATTTTGGCGTGGAGAGAGATAGAACAGGACTCTGTTCAGTGCTATTAGTTAGAGTGCTATACTATACTACTGTGCTTCAATTGTCAGTGTACAATATTAGTTTACTGTCAGTCTAGAGATAGTGTGAGTGTAGTGAGGAGGACCATCATTCAGCTTTGCATAGTGTGCAGCTAGAGTAGGAACAGCTCAGATAGTTTCACTGTAGTGTAGTGAGACCGTGTCACTAATCTTTACATTAGTGTATAGCTAGAGTAGGGACAGTTCAGATAGCGTCAGTGTAGTGACGGTTGAACACCGTATATATTTGATTGTGGCACTGCAAGTTTAACGCCATATATTTCTGTGTGCGTTACTGCAAGTTTAACACCATTTACTTCTGTGTGCGTTATTGCCAGTTTAACACCATATAGCTTTGTGCGTTACTGCCAGTTTAACGTCATATAGTTCTGTGTGTGTTACCCCCAGTTTAACGCCATATAGTTTTGTGTGCGTTACTGCCACTTTAACGCCATATAGTTTTGTGCATTACTGCAAGTTTAACGTGGAGTGTGTCTGTGTAGTGTGAGTACTAAAATTAAAGTGCACCAAACACCACTTTACATTGATTAAAGTGCATCTACGTACAGATTTCCACTTCTTCTTTACATTTGCTAATAAGCACCACCCCCTCCCTCCCAATAATGTCTGGGAGGACAACAAGGAGAGGCAGATGTTCCTGCGGCACTGTAAGGGGGCTAGCAACAAATGTGTCCTCAGGCAAAGGTGGACATGGTGGTCAGTCCTCAGGCAGGGCATCAATTTCCTCAGTTTAGTGAGTTTGCCCATGCTATCCAGCCACAGCATGCAGAGGAGGTGGTGGACTGGCTTACTAAATAGGGATGGTCCAGCGGTTCAAGTCGAAATTCGACTAGAACATTGGGCGTTCGCCCGTTCGTCGAACTGAGAACATTATGGGGTATTCGCAGTGACTTCGCTGCTGCGGAGTGCCCCATAATGCATTGCGCACAGATCCTCCTCCATGGGAGGGCTCCCGCCATCTGCCCGCTGTCTGTTATGACAGTTTATTTATATGGCAGGATGGGCCAACCTGATGACATAAGTGAGTGACCCCGCCCCTTCTGACGTCATGTGATGTCAGAGGGGGAGGGTCATGTGCGTATGTCACCGAGTGGCCCTGCCATATAAATAAAACGTCAACACAAAGAGCTCAGTCGGTGGGAGCCCTCCCATGGAGTAGGAGCTGTTGAGTTTTTTGGGTTTTTTTCGGGTCCGTTGCTCGGCGTGATTTACGATGGATTACAACGGGGGACACTTATTTTTATTTTTTAATAAAGGACTTGTCCCTAATTGTCTCCTGTGTTTTTTTTGTTTTTTGACACTTTTGGTGAAGTAGTAGGGGTACGATGTACCCGATACTACTTCACAAGGGGGGAGTCGGGATTTGGGGGCTCTCTTATTAAGAAATTAATTCCAGATTCTGATAAGCCCCCCCCCCGCCTGCACACCCCAACAACCACAGCCCAGGGTTGTGGGGAAGAGGCTCTTGTCCCCATCAACATGGGGACAAGGTGCTTTGGGGTGGGGGTGCAGAGCCCCCCTGCCCCAAAGGACCCATACTCCCCAGGTTGAGAACATGTAGCCTGGTATGGTTCTGGAGGGGGGGTGCTCACCCGTCCCCCTTATCCTGGCTAGCCAGGCTGCATGCTCGAACCTGGGTTGGATTTTAGGGGGGACCCCATGTCAATTTTTTTATTAAATTTTGGCTCGAGGTTCCACTTAAAGTCCATACTAGACCCGAAGGGCTTGGTATAGACTGGGGGGGGGACCCCACGCAAATTTTCTCAGTGATTTTTTTTCTATGTTGCCGGAGCCGGCAATGCATTACAGCCACAATAATAAATTACAATTTTTCCTTTAGAAAAGTAATTTTGCTCTGGCTATGTTCTAAACACTACAGAGGTGCGCCCTTTTACAGGCAGACTAAGCCATTTGGGTACCACATGCTTAACAAGGCATGTAACGTCCAACCACTTAGCCCATTGGCAAGAGCACCTAAAAGCCACACAAAAGGGGCATAAATCTGTCCCTCCTCATCCTCCTCCTTACCCACTTCAGTCTGCCCCTGCTATACCGAGTCATGACCTCTCAGCAGCCTCCACTGACAGGGATGATGGTAGCCTCTAAATGCAAGCTTGTCAAAGCTGTTGGCTCTCCAACTTCTGATTTTCAGCCTGGTGGATTCTGCCCCCTTCCATGAATTTGCACAATGTGCTGTACCACAATGGTAGGTTCCCAGTTGCTACTACTTTTCATGGAAGGCCATTCCATCTCTATATCATCACATGGAAAGTAATGTTCTGGCATCGTTATGCAAGGCAGTCAGCCACAAAGTCCACCTTACTGCTGACACGTGGTCCAGCAAGCATGGGCAGGGATGATATATTTTGTTCACAGCACACTGGGTAATGCTGCTTGCAACTCCAAAGGATGCAGGACAGGGCTCGGTGCTGCAGCTTGTTGTGCCCCCACGTCTCCATACAGCTGGTGGTGATGATGCCAGACCTGTGAACTCTACCCCGTCCTCCTCCACCACCTCCATGCCCTCCTCTGCAGAATTGTCCTATTAATATCAGGTACCCCCTAAGCGTCCAAAGGGAGTGCGTCCATGAGTCAGGCTAAAAGGTGCCATGCAGTGCTTCAGCTGGTGTGTTTAGGGGACAGGAACCACACCGGAGCAGAGATTATTGTAGCTCTGCAGGGACATGAGGTCTTTCACACCATGCCAGCTGGAGCCAGGAATGGTGGTGTGCGATAATGGCTCAAACCTCCTGTCCGCCCTTAGACAGGGAAGGTTGACACATGTCCACAATCTGGTGGTGTAGCATTTCCTAAATACGTACCCAGGGTTGGAAGATGTGCTAAAGCTGGCCAGAAGAGTTTGTAGCCATTTCAGGCGGTCATACACAGCCAGTGCTCGGTTGGCTGAAATTCAGAAGGAATTCCACCTGCCCGTAAACTGCCTGATTTGTGACATGCCCACCAGGTGAAACTCGACTTCAGCAATGCTGCAACAGCTATAAATGCAGCAGAAGGCCGTCAACGAGTATACGTGCGAGTACGGCATGACGACAGGCTCAGGCCACCTCAGCTTTTTTCCCCCACTCCAATGCACTGTACACCATTTGTGCATGCATCAGTGACACAATCCCTGTTGTGTTCCTGCTGGAGTAGACTCTGAGTGGCATTATGTACAGGGCACTGGAGGCAGAGCAGCAGGAGGAAGAGGAAGACTTCCTTTCCTCTCAAGGCCCACTTTATCCAGATACCATCATTCATAGGTCACAGAACACACAGGAGGGGAGGGGGATGAGGAGGAGGATTCTGGCAATTTCGTAGGCTTCGAAGAAGAGCAAGACATGCGTCAATCTGCAAGTGATGGCTTTCCAACCCCAGGAGCCTTGGGAGTAGTATGTGACAAGGAGGAGGGAGTTCCAGATGCTGTCATCCTGAGTGACACAGAGGAGTCTGCTTCTCAAGCCTCGGCACATTTGAGGTGCATGGGCAACCTCATGCTTCAAAGCCTGCGAAAGGACCAAAGAATATGTGGCATAAAGGAAAAGGATCATTACTGGTTGGCAACCCTCCTTGACCACCGTTATAAGGGGAAGGTCTCAGAACTCATCCCGTCCCTACAGAGAGTGCAGAAGATGAAATCTCTTGACACGTTAAAGAGGATTTTATTGAACGTTTTTCCTGACTCCAGTAGGTTACAGTGTCATGGAAAATGTAGTTTTGAGGCTTCTGTTGGTCGAGAGGAGCATTGGAGAAGGTGTCCGCCTAAGTGATGCATTTCAGAACTGACAGCCATTCAGGGCTGTCAGCTTCCACATCCCATCGGCAGCATCAGCATTGTATGGTGGACGATTACCTCAGGGCCAAAACAGAGATGGAGAGCTTTCCAGTTGACGATCCACTGGCTTACTGGCTCATAAGAATAGACCACTGGCCAGATCTTGCCCAGTATGCTATTGAGTTCTTGGGCTGCCTGGCATCCAGCATGCTTTCAGAACAGACATTCAGTGCTGCAGGAGGTTTTGTTACTGATCATAGAATGCTTCTGTCCGCAGACTCCGTGGATCGTTTGACTTTTATCAAAATGAATCAGTCCCGGATTACCAGCTATGCAGCCCCCGATGCCGATGTCACTGATTAAGTGTTTTTGGGATGTGAAATCTCTGCAGGACTTCGAGGCTGCCTAGCTTTGAGGGTGTACAATCATTTCATCTGGAAGAATGCTTTTGGTATAGGTTTCATGGGCACAATTAACACCTAAAGAACAATTTTTCAGCGCCTGTTTGACAGGTGCATATCATTGCAATTTTTTACAGCAAGGCCAATTCTTACTTTCATCAAGAGTACCTCTATAGGGTTACGGTGGGAAGGCGCCACCGACATCCGAAGACCGATTTTTCTGCACCTGTTTGACAGGTGCATATCTGCAATTTTTACAGCAAGACCAATTGTTGCTTTCTTCAAGAGTACCTCTTATAGGGTTACGGTGGAAAGGCACCACCGACACCCAAAGACCAATTTTTCTGCACCTGTTTGACAGGTGCATATCATTGCAATTTTTTTTTTTTTTACAGAAAGGCCAATTCTTGCCTTCATGAAGAATGTCTGTAAAGGGTTATGGTGTGAAGGCACCACTGACACCCAAAGCCCAATTTTTCCGAACCCATTACTTCTATCCAAAGTCAAAGTGACACCAGAATTTATACAAAAAAGTCTCTAATCTTGTTCCCAGTGCACTACATTGTAGCCGTATCATACACACTGGCTCCCCAGCTGTTGCTGAGCAAAATAAAGGCATCTTGCAGGGAAAATGTCATTTTTTTGGGCTTTAGGAATGCAATTATTGCTGCAGCAGAATCTAGACATGTTACAGATCTGCCACTTTACAGGTAGACTACGGGGACCACCCAGGCACTATATTGGAAGGAATTTTTCATTTTTATGCTTTCACTTCAAAAATAAAAAAAATCACTGCTCATTTAAAAATGACGTCTTTTAAAAACTATTTTTGCATTCATACATGTCCCCCAGGGTAGGACCCAGACCCCTATAACCATTGTATGCCCAATTACGTGCATGTAAGCCATCAAAATTTGCACTTTTGATTTTTGATGTTCGGGTCCCATTGACTTTAATGGGGTTCGTTATTCGGGTCCTAACTTTCGTGATGTTCGACAGTTCTGGTGCGAACTGAACAGGGGCCCATTCGGCCCATCCCTAACTACATACTAGTCTCTGCTTGTGTGACGGAAGATGAGGGCGGTTTAGTAAGCCAGTCCACCACCTCCTCTGCATGTTGTGGCTGGATAGCATGGGCAACATCACTCAACAAAGGATATGATGCCCTGCCTAAAGACTGACCATGTCCACCTTTGCCTGTGGATAAATACACTGCTGGACCCCTTACAGTGCCATGGTAATGCCTGCCTCTCCTTGTTGTCCTCTCAGGCATGATGGGAGGGGCGCTTATTAACCAAATGTACCAAATGTAATAAAGATGTGTATGTGTACGTGGATGCACTTTATTCAATGAAGAGTGGTGTTTGTTGCACTTTAATTTGAGTACTACACAGACACACTCCATGGATGCACTACAATATACTGCGTTGAATATGTAGTAACGCACAGAACTATATGGTGCTAAATTTGCAGTAACGCAATGAAATATATGGCGTTAAACTTGCAGTAACGCACAGAACTATATAGCTCTAAACTAGCAGTAATGCACAGAAATAGATGTCGTTAAACTTGCAGTAACGCACAGAACTATATGGGATTAAACTTGCAGTAACGCAATGAAATATATGGCGTTAAGCTTGCAGTAATGCTCAGAACTATATGGCGTTAAATTTGCAGTAACGCACAGAACTATATAGCATTAAACTTGCAGTAACACACAGAAATATATAGCGTTAAACTTGCAGTAATGCACAGAACTATATGGTGTTAAACTTACAGTAACGCAATGAAATATACGGTGTTAAACGGTCACTACACTGACACTATCTGAACTATCCCTAGCTGCACATTAATGCAAAGATGAATGGTAGTCAATACACTACAATCACACTACCTGAACTGTCCCTACTCTAGATACACACTAATGTAAAGATGAATGACTCGTCACTACACTAAACTGACACTATCTGAGCTCTCCCTAGCTGCACACTAATGTAAAGATGAATGGTCGTCACTACACCCACCCTGACTATCCCTAGAGTGACACTGAACTAATATTGTACACTGACAATAGAATCACAATAGCAAACTAACTGTCTAGTAGCACTGAGCAATGAGCCATGATTGGATACAGTCATCATGACAGTGTCCAATCATGGCTCTGACAGTGCTCTGTGCCCTGATTGGGCGAAGCTTTCATTGCTACATCCAATCAGGGCTTTCAATGCACTGTGCTGTGGCACAGTGCATTGTGGTTGTTCGGCGGGCCGAACAAACAATCAAACACCCTCATAATTCTATTGTTCAGTGAACGGGTGAACACTGAACAGCCAATGTTTGGTCCGAACTCATCCTGGCATTTTATGCCCAACATTAGAAGCTTTTGTCACACACTACGCACTCTTTTAAACACTTAAAAGACCAAGCCTTTTCATGTAAAAAACAGTAATTTTTGATATAAAAATTAATTTTATTCCACAAGCATTATAAATATTTTTTTTAAAGCAGAGGTGCTGGAGATTAAAACAGTGGGTGTTTCAATTGTTTATGTCAGACAGTATTTGCACAGTGGTTTTCCAAATGCACAATTTTTGGAAAAAAGGGTGTTTTTTTATTTTAATGCACAAAAACATAATATATTGCCCTAATATTTCGTAAAATATAAAAGATGTTACGCCGAGTAAATAGATACCAAGCATGACACAGTTTCAAACTGTGCATGCCCTTTTAACCGCGACAAACTATTTTAATATTTTTACTGTAATCTCAACATGATTCTGTATTATATTTATATCTGTTCCACCACAAATTGTTATGATGGTCTCATTATGTCTATGAAATGAAATTATGTTAGAACAGCTGAATAGCATGTACTTATATCATTTCTCTTTTTTGCTCAGTTAAAGATGTTGGTGTACAGTCTTCTAGTCCTCTCCTTGACATTTGATGGAACTTTTGCTAAAGCATGTGGTGAGTATATTTCTTGTGTAGAAAGAGCTATGATCTACAACAGGAGTGCTCAGCTATGTTTGTTCTGTGACCCAAAAATCAGTCTGTTATTGTGCTATGGTCATGAATGTTAGGATGGTCATGAGACTCCCAATGTGCTTTTGAATAGAAAATTCTAATGGCAATCTAAGGACTCTAAAAATCAATTTATGTGACCACATCCCACATTCTAACAAAATGTTTTAATAACTCATTTGTGATCAAAGCTGCCAACCTATACACATTATTTGCAAACCATCCATCCAAATGAATCCATTGTGTATGCTGGAAGTTATTGTTCAGATTGGTGAAGGATTTTTGTCATGCTAGAAACACCTGTAACAGTGGTATTTTAAGCCACATTGACTTCTGTATAGGACCAAAATATGAGGTTTTGCTGAAAAAAAAACATATATATTTAGATTCTGACAATAACAACCCAAGTTTTTCCATCACATTTGAATGTGTCCCTCTTAATTATTTTTATGATTCCGAAATGGTCATTTTTCAAAAATATTTGTTGTGATAATTTTGTGTTTTTGTACTTACTGTGATGATTCTGCAGCTAAATTAAAAACATTCTGGCAATAAACATTAGTGTAATATTAGCCTTTGTACCTAGATTACACTGGCAGAGCTGCAATGAAAGATGAGTTTATCATGTCAAGAGTAATTTGGAATAGAAATATCATGATAGATTCATTTGTACATAAATGCATGTTGAAAGTGATCAAAGAACCCTAACTAAATGTCAAAAATGCATGACAAACTAACAAAAAGCACAGCACTCTAAACAAGGGAACCTCCTGGAACTTAGAGTAGGGTCCACAATAAGGTGCTCTGGCTACGAAGTCCTCCAGACAACACTCGAACAGCAAAATCCAGTAAGAAAGCCAGCAACTCCAAATCCATATGAAATGCTTATTGGTACATGTTTAAAAGGGTACAAGGGGCTAACACGTTTCGAAAACCACCTTGGTCACACTCACAACACAAAGATTAAAATGAGAAACAAACTATATATAATGTGTAGTGAACTACACCCACCAAGCAAGTGTAGCAGGGAGCTGATTAGCTTACCTGCAGTTTCAGAAGACAATCTACAAAATTGTTGCAGTGAGACTGCTTCCCTCTAGTGCCAGCTAAGACTGTCTCATCACATCCTGCCAGCAGAGTGTTTACCACCAGGAATTGTAGTCCCAGGGCATAAGTTACTCATTTTATTGAACTGCTGGGGAACTACAACTACTAAATGGCTGGCAGAGAAGAACAGATTTCTGGGAAAGCTTATAAAAAACCTGTGCTAGGCCTAGATCTCTCTCTTGGGACCCCGGCCTGGATCTGCAAGCAGGGGCTCTGTGTTGGAGAGTGCGGAGGCTGAGTTGTGGCCTACACAAGAGGAGCCATGACACGTGCATCTTTGAAGCACCTGCGGACAGCATTGCTTTACTGTCTAGCGGCAGACTGGAGGCTGCTTCTGCTCCAACTGAATCACACAGTGGCTGATCTGGGTAGGCCATGGCGGAGGTCGGGCGCCATCCCCTGAGCCTGGAACCAGAGGGGGGCATCAGTGTGAAGCAATCCAGTGTGAGATGATCAGTCGGGTCACTAGTGGAGCCTGCCTGTTCCAGGATGTTCATTTGGGCCTTGATCGCAGGATTGGGTGAGGGAGCATTTTGCCCATTTGCAGGAAACAAAGACACTGCACACAGATAGAGTTGTATGGACACTCTATACAGACATCATTGCTCTTAGCCACCTTGCTGACATTTGTAGTGCCACAGGACACAAGTCCATTTAAATACAGAGGCACTGTATACAGACACCATTGTCCTTTCACCCTGCTCAGGAATATCTTGCATTTCTTTACTTGATAATCAGGGCCAGTTGTGTTGTTTGGCCCTGCTATTCAGGAGTTTAAGTGCACCAACGAGAGTGGCTAGCTGAAGATTTAAGGCCTCATCTTCCTTCCAAGAGACTGAAGTTACTGGTGCCATATGGGCACACACACATGTGTTCACGGCTCTGTATATGTAGTGGTTGTGTGGGATAATTTATCTGGGAAGTTGGGCCACTAAATATTGAACTGAGTAAAGTGTTAGTACTTGAGCCTGTGGTGTCAGGGGACAGAAGAGAGAGAGGCCTGAAATAAAGAGGGTCTTCTGCTCTCCTTCTACCTGGACCCATAGAGCCAAATTTGAGTAGAGGTAACCAATCCAATACAAAATGTCATATTGTGATTTACAGTTGTATGCAAAAGTTTAAGAACCCCTGACAATTTCCATGATTGTTATTTATAAATATTTGGGTGTTTGGATCAGCAATTTTATTTTGATCTATTAAATAACTGAAGGTTTCAGTATTGAAATGAGGTTTATTGGACATTTCTGACCTGGTCTTGGGAGCGTGAGGAGTGATTGGAGTTATCCCCCCCTCCCCTTTGGTATATGACGGTAGATCCCGTCGTTTAAGCCATGCAAGCTATATTGACTGCTGTCTGATACTGCTGCCTACCTTGGATCACTATATGGAAACAGTGTAAGGCAGACTGAAACACATTGTGCTTTATTGTGAAGTGGTGGGGAAGACTCTCTGGCATTTACCGTCCTTTCCTCTTGCTCCCATTGACTTGATGGAACTCATCTTGGATTATTTAATATACAGCAAGGCTCTAGGTACCTGTCCTTGAGCTGTGATTTGAAACATCTCCACATCATTTTCCCATTCATCATATGACTAGGAAATCCTCATCCCTGGAGCTCTGAAGGCGAAATCCTTTTGAGTACTGTTTTTGGACAAAGTACGTCCAGATATATAAATTACATTCTGCTAGACGCCCCTGACGAAAGGCTTGAACCTGAAACGCGGCAGACTTTCTTCCTCTTTCATAGGATGGCAGAATTATGTTAAGGAACCTACACGCAGATGTGTGCGAGCCGGCTGCATTTGAACAATCCAATATTTTAACAGAATATGTTTATACACTAATTGGTTTATTTGTCATGTTTACAACATTTCTTGTAATTTTTATACTTGTGAAAATAAATGTGGATTTGATACTTATGTAGATGTGTTTTTGATGATCTTTGGTTCCCCCACCTTTAACCACTTGACCAATGGGCACTTAAACCCCCTTCCTAACCAGACCAATTTTCAGCTTTCAGTGCTCTCACATTTTGAATGACAATTACTCAGTCATACTACACTGTACCCATATGAAATTTTCGTCCTTTTTTTCACACAAATAGAGCTTTCCTTTGGTGGTATTTAATCACCATTGGGGTGTTTATTTTTTGAGTAATAAATGGAAAAATACTGAAAATTTTGTAAAAAAAAATGCATTTTTCTTTATTTCTGTTATAACAGTTTGCAAATTAGTAATTTTTCTTCATAAATTGTGGCCAAAATGTATACTGCTATATATCTTTGGTAAAAATAACCCAAATTAGTGTATATTATTTGGTCTTTGTGAAAGTTATAGAGTCTACAATCTATGGTGCCAATCACTGAAAATTTATCACACCTGATGCACTGACGGCCTATCTCATTTCTTGAGGCCCTAACAAGACAGAAAAGTACAAATATCCCCCAAATGACCCCTTTTTGTAAAGTAGACAGTCCAACGTATTTAGTAAGAGGCATGGCAAGCTTTTTGAAGTTGTCATTTTTTCCCACAATTCTTTGCAAAATTAAGATTTTTTTTTTCAGTTTTTTTTTTCCCACAAAATTGTCATATTAACAGGTTATTTCTCACACCCAGCATATGCATACCACCAATTACACCCCAAAACACATTCTGCTACTCCTCCTGAGTATGGTGATCCCACATGTGTGAGACTTTTACACAGCCTGGCCACATACAGAGGCCTAACATGCAGGGAGCGCCATCAGGCGTTCTAAGGACATAAATTACACACATAATTTCCTGACTACCTCCTGCACTTTTGAAGGTCCTGGAGCACCAGGGCAATGGAAACGCCCCAAAAATGACCCCATTTTGGAAAGCAAACACCCCAACGTATATTCTATGAGGCATAATTAGTCTTTTGAATGGTTCATTTTTTCCACAAGTTTTTGGAAAATGTGGAAAGAAAATGAAAACGCATTTTTTTTTTTACACAAGGTTGTCCATTTATACAATATTTCTAACACACAGCATGTACATAGCAAAAATGACACCCTAAAATATATTCTGCTACTCGTCCCGAGTATGATGATACCACATGTGTGACACTTTTACACAGCCTGGCCACATACAGAGGCCCAATATGCAGGGAGCACCATCAGGCGTTCTAAGGACATAAATTACACATATAATTTCCTGACTACCTCTTGCACTTTTGAAGGTCCTGGAGCACCAGGGCAATGGAAACGCCCAAAAAATTTCCCCATTTTGGAAAGTAAACACCCCAACGTATATTCTATGAGGCATAATGAGTCTTTTGAACGGTTCATTTTTTCCACAAGTTTTTGGAAAATGAAAAAGAAAATGAAAATGCATTTTTTTTACACAAGGTTGTCCATTTATACAATATTTCTAACACACGGCATGTACCCAGAAAAAATTTCACCCTAAAATATATTCTACTACTTGTCCCGAGTATGGCGATACCACATATGTGACACTTTTACACAGCCTGGCCACATACAGAGGCCCAATATGCAGGGTGCACCATCAGGCGTTCTAGGGGCATACATTTGAAATCTAATTTGACTACCTATTACATTATTGTGAGGCACTGTAGTGGCACTGATGGGTGCTGTAGTGGCATGGATGTGTCATGGATGAGAACTGATGTGGTATGGATGAGCATGAATGAGGCATAAATGAGCACAAATGGGGTGAATAAGCCATAGATGGGGATGACTGAGCACGGATGGATGGGTGAGCACGGATACATTGGTGAGCATGCATGCATGGGTGAGTACAGATGGATGACTGAGCAGGAATGGATGGGTGAGCACGGATGGATGGTGGAGCATAGATGCATGGGTGAACACGGATGAGGCTGGATAGGTGAGCACGGCTGGATTGGTGAGCATGGATGAGGCTGCATGGGTAAGCATGACTAGATTGGTGAGCACGGATGGATGGGTGAGCATAGATGGATGGTGGAGCACGGATGCATGGGTGAGCATGCATGCATGGGTGAGCACAGATGGATGGCAGAGCACGGATGCATGGCTGAGCACGGATGCATGGCTGAGCATGGATGCATGGCTGAGTATGGATGCATGGGTGAGCACGAATGCATGGGTGAGCACGGATGAGGCTGGATGGGTGAGCACGGGTGAGGCTGCATGGGTGAGCACGATTGGATTGGTGAGCACGGATGCATGGGTGAGCATGGCTGGATGGGTGAGCACGGATGCATGGGTGATGGATGAATGAGCACGGATGGGTGAGCACGGATGCATGGGTGACAGATGAGTGAGCACGGGTGGGTGAGCACGGATGCATCGGTGACAGATGAGTGAGCACGGATGGGTGAGCATGGGTGATGGATGAGTGAGCACGGATGCATGGGTGACGGATGGGTGAGCATGGATGGGTGGGCATGGGTGACGGATGGCAGTGGGTACGTAGGCACG
>BLSH010250593.1:136758-152413 GCA_018402905.1 Glandirana rugosa
GGGTACGTAGACACGAGTGGGTAGGCAGTGGGTACGATGGGTGACGGATGGGTGAGCACGGATGCATGGGTGACGGATGGGTGAGCACAGATGCATGGGTGACGGATGGGTGAGCACAGATGCATGGGTGACAGATGGGTGAGCATGGATGGGTGAGCACAGACGCATGGGTGACGGATGGGCGAGCACGGATGCATGGGTGACGGATGAGTGAGCACGGATGGATGGGTAAGTACGGATGGGTGAGCACGGATGCATGGGTGACGGATGAGTGAGCACAGACGCATGGCTGACGGATGGGTGAGCATGGATGCATGGGTGGCGGATGGGTGAGCACAGATGTATGGGTGACGGATGGGTGAACATGGGTGACGGATGGGTGGACACGGGTGGGTGAGCATGGGTGACAGATGGGTGGACACGGATGGGTGAGCACAGATGCATGGGTGACGGATGGGTGAGCATGGATGCATGGGTGGGCACGGATGGGTGGGCGGGCATGGATGTATGGGTGACGGATGGGTGGGCATGGATGTATGGGTGACGGATGGGTGGGCATGGATGTATGGGTGACGGATGGGTGGGCATGGTTGAGGGTGCATGGGTGATGAGGGTCCCTACCTGGCACATATTGGTGCTGTGGGCACTTCAGATCCTGCCCACAGCACCGCTGCATCTCCTCTCTCCCCTCTCTCCTGTCACACTGCACCGATCGGTGCGGAGAGGGGAGAGACAAGCCGGCACTTCCTTTGACGGAGCAATCACGTGGTAAACGGCCGCTCCAAGTGGCCATTTACCGTGATCCGTGATGCGCCAGATCTCACAGACCCAGCGGTCACGGATGCTCCCAGGTGCGCGCCCCCAGGGGCCGTGCGGGAGCGCGATTCTGGGAGGACGTTATAACATGTCCTCCCAGAACAATGAGTGCCACTTGCGGCCGTGTAACCACGTTACATGGTCGGCAAGTGGTTACAGTCCCACCCATAGGGGTTCTTCAATTGGTATTACCTTTAGGGATTGGTGGTGGTACCAGATTGACACTACTCGCTTGCCGAAATTGCTGATCCAAACACCCAAATATTTCTAAATGACAATCTTGGAAATTGTCAGGGGTTCCTAAACGTTTGCATACAACTGTATTTGCCATTTAAGTGGGCCTCTGCTCTTGGGGTTATTCTCAGGCTTGGAATCTCCTGAAAGCAGCCTGAATACAGTATTGAGCTATATTGCTCTTGATCTCAGTTATTGCTCTCCAGTTGCATTACGTGAATATATACTGTTATTGTATGTTACCCTTTTTCCACAGAGATATTGCAGTAAAGATAATTTCTGTATTTTATCATAACTTGTGTGGTTTCATTGGTCCTTGCATTTACACTATTGCCAGGTGTGCCAGAGGGGCTGTGGCTATTCTTGGGGTTGGGAGGCAGAGTACAGGACTGAACAAATGTAAGCGGCTCCTACGGTAGCGCTACACATGGAGGCGTCATCTGGGAGAACACCACTATTCTGCAATCAACTCCTCAAGACAGCACCCCTACACGTGCCAAGATGGACCCTGCAGCCGCCACTCAGTGGTGCAGGGAAGAAAACAGGCAAGTGGAGCTGTGTGTAGTGCTTAGTGTCCCTGGCAGTGACTGGACAGAGGACCGAGTCTGTCAAGCATGGGCTAACTCAGGCCTAAGCCAGAGAATATTTATACTGGATGTGAAGGCCGATCTTAGCTCGATTCGTACCTATGTTCTAAACGAGTGGAAGAAGGGAGTTACTGATATTCTGAAGAAAGATAGCTTTCAACTGACCACAGATATTAATGCTATACTAATTCATCCGGGTAAATCAAGCTCTATCTCAGGGAGCTCAGGAAGCCCCACGCCAGACCCAGAGGTCACCAACTCAAAACCAGCTACATCTTCTGAAGACTCGTCTTCCCTCCTAGTGGCCGAGTTTGGGAAACTAGTTACAGGGCTCCTTAAAGTGGTAGTAAACCCTAAAATCTATTTTTACCTACAGGTAAGCCTATAATAAGGCTTACCTGTAGGTAAAAAGAATATCTCCTAAACCTGCATGGTTCAGGAGATATTCGCCCTGCATGCAGCCGCTGACATTAGCGGCGCATGCGCTCTGACGATCCGGCCGAGGCGGCCGGCATCTCAGAGCTGGCTGCCGGTGCGAAGAGCTCCCGCGCGCATGCGCGGGAGTGACGTCACGCGGCTCCGGCCACTCACAGCGCCGGAGCCGCGTACCCGGAAGACAGAAGAGGACGAACATGTCAGCGCCCTTAGCGCTGACCGACTCGGGCATCGGGGGCCTCGTTCTAAGGTAAGTATTTCATAATATGTTAGTATGCAATGCATACTAACATATTATGCGATTTTCTTGCAGGCTTTTTTTTTATTTTTATTTCAGTCAGCGGGTTTACTACCGCTTTAAGAATCCAGTAGTGCCAACCAATTATGGGTATCGCAAACTACGGTTCTTCTCAGGAAAAGTTCCCACACCCACAGAGGAAGATAATTTTGATGGATTGATCAAGCCATCCAAGTGGTCGAGGAGTGGGAAGTGATTGGTAAAGAGACAGAGGGTGCTTGAGAGTCTGTGGGCCCCCGTTTCTGATGTAATTCTAAATCTAAAGGGGGATAAATCCAACTGTTCTGTTTCTGAGTGTCTAGAAGCACTTCGGGAGATTTATGGAAGAGTAGAAGACTGCACGGAGTCTCTTCTACCACACATACCAAAGAGAGAGTGAGAGACTAACAGCCTATATTGCACAGCTGGACTAGATTCTTCAGCAAGTCATTATGAAGTGTGGTATGGCAGCCAAAGCTTCCAGTAAAGTCTTAATGACACAGGTGCAAAGGGGAGCACAGCCAATGCATTCTATTGTGCTGCAGCTTCAAGCGAGGAATCCAGGCGATCTTCTCACTTATTCTAAATTCATGAAGGCTATTAGAGAGGAGGAGGCCCTCATTGCAGCCAAGATGCAGAGGCCCAAGTCTACCAAGAGTCTCAAACATGGTGCTACGGCCTACACTATACAGACAGGACCCGAACTGGAGACTAGCTCAGGTGAGGGGGCCCTGTACCATTGTTGACACTTTGGCCCAAGCCATAACCTAGTTGGCCCAAGCGCAAACTACTTTACAACAAACATTCTGTGGAATTCAGAAGACAGTGGGGCAAGTGATGGAAGCCCATTCTGATATGCAACGATCACTCTTGGAAGGGAAACAGACAGTGTCCACCCTCACTACTGAGAGAAGGGGTGATGCCTCTCCTACATCTTAGTGCTATCGCTGTGGGGAGGTAGGACATTTCATTGCCCAATGCAGGAATGAAGAGAATCGGACGGACCTCACATGAAAAGTGTTGAAGAAGCTGTCCCTCGTGAAACCAGCAGGAAACTTCAGAGGGCCCCAGTGAAGGAGCCAATCGGGTGCCCATCTACAGTAGCTAACTCCAAGACCAATGATGCAAAGAGAAAGCAGCAGAAGTCCAAACCCTTGCAGAGGGTTCCCATTGTTGCCTCCGAGCGACCCAGTGTCCCGTTACCTTTGACACATGCTGCCCGGCGTTGAAGAGTCAGTGCACATCAGACTCCCAGAACTCAGCATAGACTTAGATCAGATCAGAATATCTGCAAGAGAGGAGCACAGATACAAACCACTGAACAGGCCAAGGCCATCACTTCCTCCAAGCTCCCTGACAAGCTGGTGGGACCCTCTCCTGTTGTTCCAATTCAAGTAGAGGGAATCTACACCATCTACATCTAATGGATACTGGAGCTCAAGTGACCCTTCTCTATAGAGGCTTCTATGACAGGCATCTCAAACATCTGCCATTGCAGAAGTTGGAAGAGCTAGAGATATGCGGCATTGAGACTCATAACTTCCCCTATGGTGGCTATCTATCGGTCAACCTGACCTTCAATCCCTCCATGGCTGGGAAGGCTGAGACACTCTGGCAGTGGTCTGTCCTTGCCTACCAGGGGCCAGCAAGAGTTCTCTCATCATAGGGACCACTACTGATTGTCATAAAACCACAGTAACATTCATGTCTTGTCTGTTGCCTACTTTCCTGCATGTGTCCAGTTAGAGGCCGGGCCTCCCTCACCTGTGTGCTTTAGTAGCCCTCCTCGGCTGGGCTCCACCCCAGGCCCTAATTAGGAACATTATATAATACCTGGTAGTGCAAGCCTCCTATGCCGATCAATGTTGTGTGTGTTTGTCTTTGTGTGTGGTTGTTCCTGTCGTATGCTCTGTGTCTATTTCCAGCTAACCGATCTTTGGCTTGTTCTGACTATCCCTGCCTGCCTGATACCCCGATCTTCGGCTTGTTCTCTGTTTCCCCTGTCTGCTGGTGGCCCTAACTCCTTGCTAAGCTGCTGACTATCCTTTGCTGTTCCTGCGCTGCTGCTTTCTCTCTTACTCCCTACTCCATGCTACCAGCTTTCATCTGAAACCTTTGTTGGCATCCATCCCTTTTAGTCAATACCTAAGGGTACGACACAATTGCTCTGATGACACTACATTTCTAAAAGAGGCTAAGAATTTTCAGACCCGACTTCTAGAACGAGGTTATTCTAGAACCTCCTTAAAAAGGGCCTTCAGTAAGGTACAGTCCCTTTCTCGACAGAGCTTACTCTATAATCAAACACCCATTACTGACTCAAATACCTGTATAATAACTACATACTCTACGCAACATAAACAAGTTAGACGCATCCTCTGTAAATATTGGCACCTCCTCACCATGGACCCTAATCTGGCTCCCTTTTTTCCTACGACCCCTGCTGTCACTTTCCGTAGGGTTCCTTCGGTGGGTGACAAGCTGGTCTCTAGTGAATACAAAGCCCAAAGGGGAGATCCCTGCATCCGCAAGGGGACTTTCTCCTGCGGAGGATGCAACTATTGTGAATACATGGATAGACACACAGAGATTCAATTACACAATCATCAAATTTTCCGTCCTAAACATTATGTCAACTGCAAAACTCCCGGCATAATGTACCTGCTCTCTTGCGAGTGCTACTATGTCGGGAAGACCAAGTATGAGTTTTGGAAAATAATTTATCAACATATATCAACTATATCAAAACGAGACCCCGAAACTACCATTGGCCGACATATAGCCACTGTGTATCCCACCACCCTTCCCAGGGTTCAATTTTTGGCACTGGATCGAATCCACTTCGGCCCACGTGGAGGCAACTTTAATAAGCGCCTCCTACAATGTGAGCTGAGGTAGATTTATAACCTATGGGCCACCTCCCCCCCGGGGCTAAATGAAGCATTAAATTACAAACCTTTCCTCCCAGGCTTTGTGTCCAGTGGTTGTGAACTACACCTGTAATATTTCTTTTTCTCTTTCATTGTAACAATGCACATGTGTAGTTCTCCTATGTTCTTTCATTTTACTTTGACTGTACTGTACTATATATGTGCAATTATATCCATTCTAAGTCATTGTTTACTAGATTTGTATACACTTAGCTGTTATATCATGTTGTAATTTATCCATTTACTGCCATGTATTTTTCTAATGTTTTTCTATTCCCTTTTTGACTGCACTGTACTATATACATACAATTATATCCATCTTAAGCCATTGCTTACCAAATCTGTATACATTCAGCTGCTATAGTATGTTTCAATTTGTCCATTTACTGCCACCCTTCCTGGGCGCCCACTTTCCCATGGTTACCCCTCTTTTTCACCTTTTTCATCTTTTCCATTATCCTCTGTTCCTGATTCCTTTTCTTTCTGTTTCCTTTTTCCTTCTTCTCTCCTCTCCCGCTTTTCTGATTCACTCTCATTTTCCCCCCTAATTTTATCTCTTCCTTTTATCTATCTGTATTTGTTATCATTACATTTGCGCCGTGCTGGCTGCCCTTCCTGAGCTTGCTCTAACAACATGTCCCCTGACTGTCATCCTCTCACTGACCACCAGATGTCACTCCCACCTTCGGGTAGGGTGATGTGCGCACCACCGGCGGATAGGCTCCACCAGAGGGTGCCTTGGATGGCCATCCATGGCCTCCCTGGACCCCTCTGTGTCGGAGCAAGCTTCTTGTCCCGGCGGACTTCCGTCCGCCCTGACACTTCCGCCGGAGGGGGTCCGACGGGTGATGTCATCCCGCCCTGTATGGGCGGGACATTGTCTGCTCCTGTTACTTTTCAACCCCCATTTCACACAACCTATGCATTTGCTGTAATGGCTCTCAATATACACCATATAGACTAAGCCCTCTACCCTTTGGCTTATCATTTAACAATATTTGCACATGTACTAGCTTGCTTTTATGCAAGCAACGTAACTTGTGTTTTGTTTACATACTTATTGTATATACCCTGACTTTGGTCATTCCTGTATTGGCTGCTTTTTAATAAAAACCCAGCCCTTTTTTCTGGCTACAACTGTCTCCACTATCCATAATCGATACCTATGCGATTGTTAGCGGTATCATTCGGGGACTTAATTGTTGAATTTATTTATATGAAAATGGCCTTCCATTCACTGGCTAACGACATCACAAGCAATGCGGATATCCCTTCATGGATCTGCACTGCTTGCGCAACTACTCACATCCCCACCACACCAACCCTTTAGTCACTATACTTGGTTATGCGACTCTATTTCAATATTTACCAAGCTAATCTTCTATTCTTTTGCATTGACTAACAGCGGTGTAACGCTTCAGGGCCCAACTATGGTTCCCAATACAGCTTCCCATAATTCAACATATTTGATATTCTTTGATATATACATACATTTTATGTTTCTTTTTACTTAGCCTATCAATACACCACTACTTGTGGTTAGCTGGCATAGCCACCTGGCACCCCTTGTGGTCGCACTACCATACATCCACCCCTGATTTGGCTTGGAAAGTCGCTTGGTCTGGTGAATCTGGCCCTCCTCCACCTTCTCTGGGCCCTTGGGCTGTTTGGAATTTGCACAGTGAGTGCCACTCAGGACGGATGTAAGTGTACTTTCTCCTTTCTCTTTTTTTTCCCTGTGGAAAGCACCTCCACTACTCCTTATACGCTACTATACCAATATGTTTGGCACATGTTTGCTGTTTCTTCAATATGTCATGCTTTATCTACAGATAGAATTGACCTTGCTTTATTTGCAATGCAAATACCCCCTGAAGAAGGACTTTAACTCCGAAAGAGAGAGTTGAGCAGACACCTGGATGTTCGGCGGGTCCGACCGAACTTCGCGAAAAAGTTCGGGTTCGGTACCGAACTTGACCCGAACTTTACCCCGGACTCCGAACCCTATTGAAGTCAATGGGGACCCGAACTTTTTGGCACAAAAATGGCTGTAAAAAAGTCCTGGCAAGTGCTAGAGGGCTGCAAAAGCAGTAGGCGATGATTTTAGAACAATAATCTGTCCCTTACAGCAACAGCAGGAGCCTGACCCTATAGGAGTAGGCGATGATTTTAGAACAATAATCTGTCCCTTACAGCAACAGCAGGAATCTGACCCTATAGGAATAGGCAATGATTTTAGAACAATAATCTGTCCCTTACAGCAACAGCAGGAACCTGACCCTATAGGAATATAGGAATAGGCAATGATTTTAGAACAATAATCTGTCCCTTACAGCAACAGCAGGAACCTGACTCTATAGAACTAGGAGATGATTTTAGAACAATAATCTGTCCCTCAAAGCAGTAGACTCTACCTAGTCCAGAATCAGATCATTATGTAATGCAGGATGAGATCTGCAATCTGTCCCTCAAAGCAGTAGACTCTACCAAGTCCAGAATCAGATCGTTCTGTAATGCAGGATGAGATCTGCAATCTGTCCCTCAAAGCAGTAGTAGTAATCTCTACCTAGTCCAGAATCAGATCGTTCTGTAATGCAGGGTGAGATGTTATTAATATCTGCAATCTGTCCCTCACAGCACCGTCAGCATCCTCTCCCTAGACTAGCCTAAGAGCATGTGACATGCAGCACTACGTGACTCCAGCTTATAGAGAAGCTGGGTCACATGATGCACTGGCCAGTCACAGCCATGCCATTAGTAGGCATGGCTGTGATGGCTTCTAAGGGCAAACCAGTGAAACGCTTGTTGATTGCCTGCCCTGCAGCTATTCAACATGCATGATCAAATACCCGAACCCAGAACCCTAACCCAAACTTTTTTCAAATGTTTGGGTCCGGGTCACGGACACCCCAAAGTTCGGCACGGACCCAAACTTTACAGTTCGGGTTAGCTCAACTCTAGTCGGGATGACTATGGAACTTGCCCCTGGATTCCATTCAATGTGGCTACTTAGGTGTGCAACTCCCATGCATTGAGTTCTAATATATTGGTACTGTACTATAATGTGGCACCTATCCTTGCCAAATGCCTTTATACAATGTTTTTATATGTCTGTAACCCCTACATATGGTTTATCTACATGTGAATACCTTTTTATTTTTAATATTAATAATAAAATTACAACTTTTTACATACCTTCCCACCTGATTTCTTACTCCCTCTGCCCTAAAACTCCAAGGGGATTTCTGTTTATGAGATATTTCTCTCATTAGCTTTACAGTACGATTCAGGACGTGGCAGTCACCATGTCTCTTGGGTTTCCGTGACACATATTTTTTCTCTCTCTTACACCTGTACCCAGCCGAGCGTGAGCTAGGGGACCCCGGGTCCATGACCTGTATTCAGTTGCAGCCAAATCCATCCTCATCATCAAAGGCTCTGGTGAATACTTGCTGGCTCTTAGACTTCACGCCCTGGGGAAACTGATGCACTAGCTCCCTGTGTTTCAGTGTCCGTACTCCAGGGACCCCTCTTCCCGTACCAGCCGGAACTCATTAGCAGCAGTCAGCTATAGGTCCACAACTTTAGCAGTGTGCTTCGCAACCCTCGGGGCGATTCGCATCCCTGTCACCTGACCCCAGGAGTCATGACACTGATCTTGTCAGAAGACTGTTGACGCCTCGTGTTCTGGAGCCAGGCACTTCAACTTCAAATGTGCACTCCATGCGGAGACAAACCTACCAGCGTCTGGTGCAAGAACAGAAAGGCCCCAGCTGAAGGAGTGGGAAAGATCTGGCGCTTGAACAGATGTGAGATGGTGTTACAGCCTAATGAATTGGCCTGTTTACGAGCATCTGTCAAGTTAACTGGAAGCAACTGGGCCCTCTCATTGTCCTTGAAGTGGACAGACAGAGGGAAGACATGGGAGTAGAAATAATTCCTGAAGTGGTCTCAACTAAAGCGTTGCAAAGAAGTCACGGGAAGATCTTGGTTAGTGTCCGCAACATAACAGTTTCACCAGTGAAGAAGCTGGCTCGGATGTTGCTGGGACAAGTGAAACTGGCTACCCCAGTCTCACCATCTGATTTGTTGGTGGAATGAAGGATGGGATCCCTGTCAAGGACTTCAATCCAAAGAATACTCCTCTCTCACCTGAATGGGCCAAGACTCAGCTCCTGAGATGGCAAACTGTATGCTCGAAGAGTGAGTTTAATGTGGGGCATGCAAAGAGCACCCAAAACCGTATTTGTCTCCAAGAAGATAAGCCATTTAGAGAAAGAGTCAGACGGATTCCTTTAGAGGACTTGGAAGAACTGCGTGAACAGCTGGCAGAACTGAAGAGAGCAGGTATCATCCAAGAGTCCCGAGGTGCATACGCATCCCCGATAGTGGTGGTACGGAAGAAGAATGGGTCACTGAGGTTGTGTATTGACTACCAGACGCTGAACTGAAGGACCATTCCTGAACAGTACAACACCCCAAGGATAGAAGACGCCTCGCAGAGCCTGTCAGGGACAAAATGGTTCAGCATGCTGGACTTGAAGAGCGGGTACTACCAAATCCTGATGCTGATGGAGAAGATCGCTTTCCTGTGGGCTGTTTTTGAATTTTACCGCATGCCTCAAGGCCTGTCTGGAGCCCCAGCCACTTTCCAAAGGCTGATGGAGAATACAGTGGGGGACATGAACCTGATCAAGGTGTTGGTGTACCTAGATGACATCATTGTCTTCGGCAAGACCTTGGAAGAACAAAAGGAGTGTTTAGAGAAGGTCCTGAAGAGACTCCATGATAAGGGTTGAAACTGTCTCTGGAAAAGTGCCAGTTTTATCAACCTTCAGACAACTACCTTGGCCACATTGTGTTTGCCGACGGAGTGGCCACCGACACCCAGAAGCTAGAAGCCATCACCTCCTGCCCGAGGCCTACTAATGTGACTGAGCTTAGGTCATTTCTGGGGTTCTGTTGTTATTACAGAAGATTTGTCGAGTGATTTGCTAAAATAGCTGACCCACTAAATGAGCTACTGAAAAGCAAAAAGGAAGCGGACGATGACGATGACCCAGATCTGGCTAAGCTTGTCAGACCAGCTGGAAGGCCCAGGAGACAGAGAGAGTCCATTCAGGAACAGTGGACTCAGTGTGAAGAAGCTTTTAGGTAGCTGAAGTTGAGCCTAACAACTGCCCCAGTCATGGCCTATGTAGATCCAACCAAGCCATATGAGCTACATGTTGATGCCAGTCAAGATGGGTTAGGCGGGGTGCTATATCAAGAGCAAGATGGGTGTCTAAGACCTGTCGAGGTCAGAGCTTGGCACCCGCCAAGAAGCACTATCCCACATACAAACTTTTGGTTCTGGCTTTGAAGTGGGGAGCAGTGTATAACCTGAGATTACTTTTAGGGAATAGAATTTGTCATCAAGACCGACAATAACTCCCTCACCTACATCCTCACTACTGCAAAGTTGGACGCCATGGGTCACAGATGGTTGGCTGCCCTATCGGGATCTACTTTCAGCCTGCAGGATTGACCGGGGATCCAGAACAAAGACGCGGATGCTTTGTTAAGAAATCCACATTGTTCCAGAAGCTATGCAGAAGAATGGACCCAGCTGACTCCTGAAGGGGTATAAGCCTTCTGTCAAGGAGCAGAATAACAAGCTGGAGGAGGATCCAGGGCCGGAGACATTGGCGTGTCAGCCGCTGGTGTCCCCAGATGTTATTGCAACGTCACCCTCCAGGATATGCTTGGGACTCTAACTTCAGAACAAAAGCAGCATTGGAGCAAGCATGTAGCGGCTATTGTGCATGCTTATAAGAGCACAGCAAATGATGCCACGGGATACTCACCCTATCTTCTGATGTTCGGGCGGGAGGCCTGGCTACCAGTAGACTTGGCCTTTGGCACATCCTTAGATCATACCTCAGCAACCTCCCACAGAGGGCTTGTGGACCACTTGCGGCCAGCCTATGACCAGGCCCAAGGTGCCTCAGATGCCCAAGGACAAAGGAAAAAAGGAAACTTTGACCTCAGGGCATGAGTGCAGGACTTACAACCGGGTGACAAGGTACTGCTGAGTAACCTGGGTGTCCCAGATATAGCATACGTTGGTTGACCGCTGAAAGTTGCAGCCCTATGTTGTTTGCAAGCAGATGCCAGGGCTACCAGTGTACCAGATTCAACCAGAAGGAAGTACAGGCCCGCTGAAGACTTGGTACCGCAACCATCTGTTGCATCTGTCAGAAGCAGTACGTGTGCCACCACAGCCAGATTCGCAGTCTGCACTCATGGCCTCTCAGAGATCCTGACCAGTGACTAGATCTCAGTCTGTGCCCCTTGAAGCCAAGGATGAGAACAGTGAGGATGAAGAGATGGGAATGGATTGCCGGTGGACATCTCAAATGCCAGAATCTCTAACCCCCCTTCTTCTCCTCCCAAAGTGACTGACACCGGGACACTCAGGCCTGAAGCTCCTGAGTTTGTGCCTCAGAGTCCACCTTTTGAAGAGTTGGAAGACCCTCAATCTTCTCTGGCGAAAGCAGATCCCAAGGACTTTCCATCCTTCGTTGAAGAGGAAGCTGAATCTGATATGCAGGAAGAAGGAGAAAAAGTTGTTGATGAAGAAGAGGCCAATGTGCCTGAACCCCTAGAGCCTAAAGAACAGTGAGAACAAAGGGTTATTCACCCACTCAGAAGACTAGCATATGACAGTTTGGGTGAAAGCCCTGAGGAGGTCGTTCTTACTGCAAAAAGGACTCTTGAAGCACCTGATCATTCCACCACAGTTTTGGTGGAGCACAATCCCAACTCACCCCTGGCACATCTAGCTGGGCCATGCCAATTAAGGTGGCCTGTAGGCAGGACAATCTCCCCTCCTATGCTAATAATTGGCGGGAGTTCCTCTGCCAGGGTTTTATTCAGATGCAAACTGTCTGATTTCTTGTGTACACTAACCTGCTTTTCTCCGCTTGTGTATATATATAGCGTTTACCGGGTCATGGACTCTTTACTTCCTTTGGGGGACCAAAGGATCTTTGGGGGGGTGGATGTAGCAGGGAGCTGGTTATCTTACCTGCAGTATCAGAAGACACTCTCCAACATTGTTGCAGTGAGACTGCTTCCCTCCAGTGCTAGCTAAGACTCTGTGTCATCACATCCTGCCAGCGGAGTGTTTACCGCCAGGAAGCAAAGCATACAGAGAATTGTAGTCCCAGGGCTCAAGTTACTCATTCTATTGAACTGCTGGGGAACTAAAACCACCAGCTGGCTGGCAGAGAAGAAAAGATTTATGGGATAGCTTATAAAAAGGCTGTACTTGGTCTAGATCTCTCTCCTGGGATGCCGGCCTGGATCTGCAAGCAGGGGCTCTGTGTTGGAGAGTGCTGAGGCTGAGTTGCGGCCTGCAAAAGAGGAGCCATGACACATGCATCATTGGAGCACCTGCAGACAGGACTGCCTTACTGTCCAGTGGCAGTCTGGAGGCTGCTTCTGCTCCATCTGAATCACACAGTGGCTGATCCGGGTAGGCCATGGCAGAGGTCGGACGCCATCCCCTGAGCCAGGAACCAGATGGGGATCCCAGGGGATGGAAGAGGTGGTGTGGCTTTCTGAAGTATGTTAATGAGCCCTGACCAACCCCGACCTGGATTGGCAAGGGGCAGGCCTCCTTAAATACTGTGGTCTGCCCAGCTGGGGGAGGAGAGTGTCGGGTGTAAGAGTTGAGATGTAGTAGAAGTTGCTGAGGCCTCACCCGAGAGGGAGCCCCCAGTCTGGGGTGGTGACCTTGAGGCCCGATGGCTCGGGTGCAGCCTGGAATGGAGAGAGGTCCTGGAGTAGCACAAGGGAGCAGGAGAGCAACAGAGGCTACAGAAAAGGCTCTTTAAAGGATCCATTAGTGCGGTGAGTGACAGAACCTGGGAGCTGGAGAAGAGGATTGCAGCAGGCTGGGAGGAGACAGTGGACGATCTGTGGAAGGTGAAGGAACCAGTCAGGGGAGCAGTGTCACCGGACAGTGAGGTAGGCCTAGAAGAGGATGGGCTGGGAGCAGTAGTCAATCAAGACCTAGCTAGCACTATTGTATTTATCTACACCCTGAGGCCCCATGGCCTTACAATCGAGGGCCTGTGGCCCTTGCCAGTGAGGGGCGGTCCGGAGGTCCTGCTGACAAGGAAGTGCAGGCCTCACCACGTGCTAGCAGGGGTGGAGGAAGATGTAATGGAGGCTTGATAAATTTCCCCTCAGGCCTAACAGTAAGGAAGCAATTGTTGTGCAGGAGAGATGTGAAGAAGTGTAACGGTCAGCAAGTATTAGTGCTGGAGGAAAAAGGAGAGTAACAGTCAGCAAGTATTAATGCTGGAGGAAGAATGAGTGTGTATACTGCGGTGTATATAACATGGTCCCGTTTCTTGATCTTTGGGCATCCCACAGTCGTCCCTACCCTATCCAAGTTTAACCCCTCAATAAAACAACAAAAACAAAGTACCGGCCTGTTCAGTGACTACGGATGAACGGAAAAGTGTGTGATTGAGGGCAGAGAGACAGGTGAACCACAACTACTAGCCACCCCTAAAGGGGCCATTGGCTACACTCATGAGCTCAGTTATTGCTCTCCAGTTGCATTACTTGAATATATACTGTTATTGTCTGTTACACTTTTTCCACAGAGATATTGCAGAAAAGATGATTTCTGTATTTTATCATAACGCGTGTGTGTGGTTTCATTGGTCCTTGTATTTACACTATTGCCAGGTGTGCCAGAGGGGCTTAGGCTATTCTTGGGGTTGAGAGGCAGAGTAAGGGACTGAACATACTCAGTGTTTCTAAGCCCAGTAATTTGAAAATAGTTAATCTGCCCTCCCACAGTGCCCACAGCTTATAAATCTTCTTTTTACATTAAAATACTGCCACTATATACCTTTTGGGATGATCTGTATAACATGGTTTCCTGATAACCTGCACAGTTTGTCCATAGTTGTTTGTTCAAATAGGAGGAGATATCCATTACAGCCTCTATACATGCCCACATGTGTGACGTCAATATCATGTGACCTGAACAGTTCAACTAAAACAGGAAATGTCTTATCCAGCATAAGAGACCAAACTGAGCACATGCAGCTTTACCACCCTGCTGTGTAATGTATGGGCTTGGTCAGATTATCAGATTGACAGCGCAGAAGGGAAGAATCTATGCATACAGGATAAAACAGCCTTTTTTAAAGGATTTTTTTGAGGAGTAACCCCTTAAGTTCCACAGTGAGTATAACAAGCATGCTATGCTGTATATACAAACTGATTTTACTCTTGTGGGCACTTTAATCGGCTCTTACGGGGGTATCACTACACAAGCAATAAACCAATCATGCTAATTAAAACTACTGGGCTGCCCGATTGTGAGGGAGTGTACCACTTCAAAAAGAAACATCACAGACTAGGCATAAGTAGGATCACGAAAAATATACCACAATTCAAATTAAAGAAAATTGTGAGTACCAAAAAGAGGGAAGATTTTGTCCTAATAAAACCAAGGGAAATAATCATACACCTTTCCAATACAAACATATATACAATACATGGAGAATACATGAAAAAACCATATGGTAACCAGTACACAAATCTAAGTAGATACTATATAGACTGAGGCTTAACTGACTAACAAGATATAATTGCTATTTCAAAAAGAGATCTACAGTTGTATGCAAACGTTTATTGGATTAACAGAAAATGTGTTTATATGCAATATGCATCAAAATGAAATTAGACAGGTGCATAAATGTGGGCACCCCAATAGAAAAAAAATCAATATTTAGTAGAGCCTCCTTTAGCAGAAATAACAGCCTCTAGACACTTCCTATAGCCTGTAATGAGTGTCTGGATGAATGTACAGGGTGGGCCATTTATATGGATACACCTTAATAAAATGGGAATGGTTGTTTTTTCAATAGGAAGAGGGTCATGTGACACATCAAACTTATTGGGAATTTCACAAGAAAAACAATGGTGTGCTTGGTTTTAACATAACTTTATTCTTTCATGAGTTACTTTAAGGGTTATTCAAACTACACAGTGTACTGGGAGAAGGATAACTTTTTTGTTGGTAAGGGTAAAATAATTCCACATAGGTATATTTACCGGGTGGGACATGTAAGTAGGTCTGTGAGTAATGTCCGATATCCTTCACAGATCTCCGACAATAAAGACGATTTCCTCCGAGATGATTTATAACTAAAAAAAAGATAACCCCACGGGTGTAAATACGTGGACAGATTAAAGTAAAACTACGTATAACGTATATTTGTGTAAAAGACAATTAGGTTATTTGCAAACGTATGTTGACATCTAGAGAAAAACTTTATCGTTAATATAGAACAATCAGTCAATTC
>BLSH010250597.1:2124-15108 GCA_018402905.1 Glandirana rugosa
TCGAAAGTTTAGCCGTTAATGTGGCGGGCGTGGCTAGGGAATGGAGGTGGTTTTCCAAGGCTGCAACTGCTTGGGCCAGGGCTGCACATTGGTCTTCGACGATCGGTGGTGCAGGAACGATCGGAATTTTCATTGCGGAAAGATCGTTCATTGCGGAAAGATCGTTCATTGCGGAAAGATCGTTCGTTGCAACCGTCACGGTCGGACCAGCAGCGAAGGAGGCGTTCCGAGATGCGGCCGCCATGTTGGCCTCGTGAGGCGCCGTGAGAGCCGGGTCCGAGCGTGGATCAGTATCGGTCTGCTTGGGCCCATGCAGGACAAATCGATCCATGCCTGGTTGACTCCTGACCACAGTGCCCTTTTGGTGGAGGTAAGGGATCGGTGCGGGCGGTGTAATTGCCGATTTGAAAGCTGACTAGCCCGGAGCCACTGTCTTCCTCGTCCTCACATGCAGGCGCCGGAACCGGAAGTTCAGGGAAGGGTTCTAAGTGCATAGTATTGAAGTGGTTAAACCATCCCCTTTTTTTTCTCTCCTTTTCTTACAATGGGCTTGTCCACATATTTTGGAGATTAGGTACCCAGAGAATATCACACTACAGGAGTTGAGGAAAACACAACAAGAAGATCAAGGTATTCCTTGCAGGAACAAGCAAAAAAAATTGTTAACCATTTGCTATGCAATACCATAGTTACAGAAAGGACATCTTTAAAATTAAAAAAAGACACTGGCCACTATTACAGTGGTTACAGTATATCATGAAATTAAATATTTTCAACAGATGCACTTAGCATATCATAGCAATCACAATTTGCAGGATTTATTAATACATTCAGATTTTAGGAAACCAAAGAGTGAATAAAGAGAACCTTCCTTGGAAGGAAGAGAAATGGATGTTTTCCATGTCTCAGCTGCTCACAATGTTAAATATATATATATATATATATATATATATATATATATATATATATATATATATTGAAGCGCCGCATCAGAATGTTAAGCCTCAAATATGGTTTTATTCCAAATATTAATTGGGTACAAGATGCAGTGTGCTTCATTGTTATCACTCCCTTCATCAGAGCTACAACGTAACATAACAAGTAAGAATAAAAATTTGCTATTTGATCAGGATAAAAGAATAAAGAATCTAATTTGTGTATTTCACAGTACACATATTTACCGATACCCCCACACACATAAGTGTAAATGACCAGATGTATGTAAAAAAACATTATTTGGGATGTGTCCAGATGTAAGACAGAGTAGATGTACCAGTGAGAGCTCTGACATCCCCGCCACAGAATCCTGTGGAATCCTCCTTCCCACGGTGCCATTCAGCCCAGCGAGTATTGCCACTAGACTGGGGATACCTCCAATCCATCTATGCCGAGCAGAACAAGCTCCCCAAAGAAGCAGCCGCCTCCTAAGCCCCGAGGCTCTGCAGTAGAGACACGTGCGGCAGCCATCTTGCTTTCATCTCCGAGTCAGGCAGACAGTGCCAGTGCACACAGATCTGCGGCTGCTATTGGAGATGGAGCCTGCCAGAGAGGAACCCTCACTGCTTGCAGCTGCGGAACCTTCTGGGGATGATTTCTCCACCTCAGCCATCCTTGCAGCTATTGAGGCAAGCAAGAATACTCTCATGGGGTGGACTGACACACTGGCCATTGAATGTAGCCTTAGCAGGCAGGATTTAGATAAGTTCATAGGTAGGGTATCTGCTGCAGAGTCTCGCATATCTGATATTGAGGATGCAGCTAGCACTTCCAGACATAACCTCACAGAACTGCAGCATACGGTTAAACTTTTGATGACGCAGTTGGAGGACACTGAAAATCGCCTGAGCCACAACAATGTGCAGATGGTGGGCCTCCCAGAGGGCTTGGAGGCATCGAAACCTACCAGCTTTGTGGAAACCTTCTTTAACCCCTCCAGATCCGCGCTATTGCCGAAGTACAGCTCCAGCGCGGATCTGAAATGCCGGGATGACATCCATGGACGTCGTCCCCTGTGCACGCTCCCGGTGCGCCCCCTGGTGGTGGTGGCGGTGTGCTTGGCCTCCGCACACTGCACGGGCCTGCCCATGGGTCGGGCGGACTCGATCCCATCCAAACCCCCTCCTCCGGGGTCCACGCAGAGGCCAATGATAGCACGCATACTCCATTTCAGGGACAGGGAAAATATTCTAAAAGCGGCTAGGAATCTGGGAGAGCTGAAATACAATGGAAACAGAATCTCTATCTCCTGGCTCAGCCCCATGGCAGCACCACCTTGGGTCAACCCCGCCCCCTTGACCCCATATAGGACATCCCTGAATAGAGTATAAAAGGACAGCAGTACCTGTTCTTATCCTGTCCTTGCTCCAGACGACCTGATTTCCTGCCGTCTGTCCCTACGGTGGAAGGCCCCTTGCAGGGGGTAAAGCCCTCGGATGGTGCCGGAGGTAGCGCTGGCATAAACTGCCATTTGTCGCGCGGGAGGCAGCCGTCCTGGGCTTCTGTCTGGTATACCTGTGAGTACTGTATGGGTGTTTAGGTAAACTTTGGTAGCCATCACTCTTAGGGAGGGGAGAGGTGCGTCGCTTAGAAGCCGTAAGAGGACTATATCTTCCTCGGATAGCCATCACTCTCCATCTCCGCAGGAGCGGCACGCTAAGGCTAAGGCGAAGCGCCACCACGTCCACCGTAGTCCTTCCCCGGAGTCTGTGGGGCAAGCTACCAGCAAACTGCATTGCAGCCATGAGTCACCGGGCCCTGCTGTGAAGCATTCGGCAGTCTGATGGGCTTGTGGACCCAGAGGAGGCGACTCTCCGGTACCGGATGCGGTTGGGTCAGATTTGGAAGTGGGATCGGAAGGAGGCCAGGAGACTCTGGAGTCCTACTCATTTGATTTCGCCCTGATTCTTTCCTTCATTTTAGCCGTTAAACAGGCTATTGAGTGGGAGGACGACTCAGCAAGTACACAGAAGCCAAGGAGATACTACCCAAATTTAAAGAGGGAACTGCCAAAGTTTCCATTTATTGCTCAGATTAAGGAACTGATGGAGGAAGAATGGTCCAAACCGGACAGAAAGCCGCCTGTATACAACAGAATTAATAAGCTGTACCCGTTTAAGCCGTCAGAAGTGGAGTCCCGGGATTCCCCTCCCAAGGTGGATGCATCTTTGCAGCGGCTAGTAAGACATATCACCTTGCCACTTGAGGAAACGGCATCATTTAAAGATTCCATGGAACGTAAGGCTGACTCTGAATTAAAGAAGGTGTTCACCACGGCAGGGGCCGCCGGCAGGCCAGCGGTGACCCTTACTTCCATTGCCAGGGCAGTAAAAGTCTGGTCTTAGGAAGTGGAGTCAGCCTTGGGTCCCCCCTCAGAGGAGGACAGTGTGGTTTCAAGTCTGCAAGCCCTGAAGTTGTCGGCAGAATTCATGGCAGAGGCAGTGGTGGACTTGGTCAGATTTACCTCCCGTATCATGGCACACTCGGTCACGGCTAGGCGGGCTCTTTGGCTGAAACACTGGGCCGCAGATTCGGCGTCCAAGCAGGCGCTGTGTTCTATCCCATTTGCAGGAGGCATGCTCTTTGGTAAGACATTAGAGGAGGCTATTCGCTGGGTGACAGGGGGAAAATCTGGTCTCCTTCCCCAGGACCGGAGGCGACGACAGCAGTCCTTTCGGGCTAACAGAAGACCCAGAGATCAGTTCAAAGAGGCCAGGTCGTATCGCCCTGGCAGGGATTTCTCAAGGTTCTCGTGGCGTCCTCGAAGCACCTTCTCTGACCAATCCAAACCTAAAGCACCCCAGGCTTCCAAGTCTACAGCAAAATCTTTTTGAAAGTCAGCCCGCCCAGGGTCCGCCAGTAGGAGCAAGATTGATCGCCTACGGCAGTATCTGGGCGGAAAGAATAACAGATGCATGGGTGTTGAAAGTAGTCAAAGAAGGTCTTTTTCTTCAATTTCAGGGGCGGCCTCCAGGAAGGATTTGGATAGCTATGAAGATACCAAGGTCACCAGAAAAGTGTCTGTGTCTCGAGTCCTACATCGCAGAATTGGTTGTGTTGCAGGCTGTTGTTCCAGTATCGGAAATGGAACGAGGGCAGGGGGTGTACTCACCTCTCTTCCTTGTCCAAAAATCATCAGGCAAGTGGTGTCCAGTGCTGGACTTGAAGAGGCTGAATTCCTTCCTGAAGCCACAGTCATTTCAGATGGAATCCCTCAAGACAATCATGGCGGTCGTACGCCGGAACGACTGGATGGTTTCTGTGGACCTCGAGAACGCATATTTCCATATTCCAATATTGGAAGCTCATCAACGCTTTCTACGTTGTGTATGCGGGAAACCATTTTCAATTCAGGTGCCTCCCGTTCAGCCTCAGTTCAGCCCCAAGGTCATTTACAAAAGTCCTAGTGATGGTGATCACGTATCTCCGGCAGCAAGGACTAAGAGTGTTCAATTATTTGGACGATGTTCTAATCGTCGCTCATTCCAGAGATCTTTTGTTGCAGCACCGGGATCATGTCCTTGCCACCTTGAGCCAGTTTGGATGGATGGTGAACACAGGGAAAAGCCACCTTATTCCGTCACAGGCATTGATTTACCTGGGCATGTCTTTCGACACGCTACAATACAAAATCTTTCTTCCAGAGGACAAGGTCATTCGCGTCATGAGAGAGGCAGAGAGAATGGGAGCTGCAGCAATCATCACAGTTCGCGAGGGGATGAGCTTCCTGGGGAGGCATGTATACCAGCAGTCCCGTGGGGCCAGTGGCATACAAGAAGGTATCAATTTGCTCTCCTCAGCCAGTGGTGCCGTGGTTCGTTCCATCAGAAGATTCTGATTCCTCGTTCTATCCGAAACGATCTTCACTGGTGGACAAGGAAAGAGAACCTGACTCGAGGCAGAGCCATCAACCCTGGAGACTGGATTACAGTCACATCAGATGCCAGTATGCAGGGTTGGGGTGCTTATTGCGGTGGATTGAAAGCCCAAGGAAGATGGGACCCTCAAACTTTCTGTTTCTCCAATCTGCTGGAGCTCGGAGTGGCCAGGGAGGCCCTTCTAGTTTTCCTTCCTGTAATTCGAGGCAAGAGAGTTCGGCTTCTAATGGACAACAAGACAGCAGTGTCTTATATAGCGAAGCAGGGGGGGACAAGGAGCCTGTCCCTTCTTCAGGTGATGGCAGAGATATTCAGTTTTGCAGAGGTTCAACTGGCGGATCTGTCAGCAGTCTATCTCCCCGGTGTTCAGAATTCCATGGCCGTTTTCCTGAGTCACAAGTTCTCCCACAACTCGGAGTGGATGCTGAATCCAAAATACCTGGGGCAAATCTTCAGGCAATGGGGGATACCCGATGTGGATCTGATGGCAACTCCAACCAATCGTCAGGTGCCAGGATTCTTTTCCCGATACTATTGCCCTCAGGCCCTGGGGCAGGATGCGCTATCCCAGAGATGGAGCTTCAACCTAGTCTACTTATTCCCTCCTACAGTGCTGATTCTCAGATGCCTGCTGAAGATAATGGAGGACGAGGTCACGGCTATAATGGTCGCCCCATTTTGGCCGAGAAGGCCATGGTTTCCGCTCCTCTGTCACCTGGCAAAATAGCCTCCAGTCAGATTGCCACAAGCCTGGGATCTGCTTCAGCAGAACGGCCAGTTTCATCCCGAGCCGGCCCGTCTGGCCTTGACTGCTTGGCTGTTGAGCGGGGCAAGCTAGATGGCCTAAACCTCCCCGAGTCGGTGGTAGCAACCCTGCTTACAGCACGAAAGCCTTCTACGAACAGGACTTATCACCGAGTCTGGAGGAAGTTTGAAGTATTTGCTACAAAACAGGGGTTCTTGTTTCGAATTCCGTCGGTAACTGACGTTTTGAAATTCCTTCAGTCAGGTCTAGATGCAGGTCTGAGCTATAACACCCTAAAGGTTCAAGTTTCCGCACTTACTGCCCTGACCGACGTTCCTTGGGCGAGGAATCCGCTTGTAATGAGGTTTCTAAAAGCAGCAATCCGATTCGCCCGGTGTTTCCTAGATGGGATTTGCCATTAGTGCTAAGGGGGTTGTTAAAGGCCCCCTTCTTTCCAGATGCGGATAGTTCACTTTTTACCTCACCCTAAAGGTTGTGTTCCTCACTGCCGTGGTTTCAGCAAGGTGTGTGTCAGAGGTGGCAGCTTTTTCCTGCAAAGAACCATACTGCACATTCTTTCCGGATGGAGTCGTGTTGAGGCCCTCTCCAAAATTCTTGCCAAAAGTATCTACGCAATTTCATTTCAACTGGCAGTCGGTGCTTCCGGTTCTTCCTCCTGCAGCAGGCGATTCGGAGGACTCGGCGCTGCGGGGTTTGGATCTCAAATCCATTCTACAGACGTATTTGCTAAGGACGAGTCCATTCAGGAAGTCAGGCTCTCTTCGTATACCCATCTGGTTCCAGGAAAGGCATGCCAGCGTCCTCCAGAGTCATTTCTTCATGGGTGGTAAAAGCAATCCAGACAACATACTCCCTCAAAGGCCTCTCCACTCCACAGGAGATCAATGCGCATTCAACTAGAGTGGTCTCATCCTCCTGGGCGGCCTGGTGTAAGGTGACGAAATTTGTAAAGCGGCAAGTTGGGGTTCTCCGAATACATTCATCAAGCATTACAAGCTAGATGTCGCTTCCCATTCCAGTGCCTTGGGGACTTCGGTGTTATCCTTTGTTTTTTCTGGATGTCAATAATTTTTTTTCTGAGCAGCACCTGGTGTCTATTCTGGAATTTTGTCTTACCCTCCCATGTTGTATGCTAGTTAGGTCCCAAGGTCGTGCTGACATGGGGCTGAGCCAGGAAAACGGAAAATTGTTATCAGATACTTACCGTAATTTTCCTTTCCTGGCTCTGCCCCATGGCAGCACATACCCACCCTGGGCCGTCACAAGGTAGTTACAGAATATCATCTCCAGGTACTGCTGTCCTTTTATACTCTATTCAGGGATGTCCTATACGGGGTCAAGGGGGCGGGGTTGACCCAAGGTCGTGCTGCCATGGGGCAGAGCCAGGAAAGGAAAATTACGGTAAGTATCTGATAACAATTTCCGTTTTACCCTGATTTTTCTGCGGCTACGCAAAAGCAAAGAGCTGGATATATTCATGTGAAAAAAGGATGAGAGATTCCCAGATGGTGCACAGTATGCTATACCCTGCAAAATTGAGAGTTGTGGATAGAGGCAAAGTTTACTTCTTCCAAAACCCTATAGATGACTCCCATTGGCTGGACACTAGAGGGAGCCCTAACCTAGTTGAACATCGCTAATGAAAGGTATTTGACAAAGTTATATGTCACAACTTGATATAGCCCCTCTGTCCCCTTCTTCTTCCTCTACAAATAACAGGGATTGTGAATTGCTCTGCATGGGCAATCATGATGTTCTGAGTGAAAAAGGCAAGAGAGACGTACACAGACACAGTGCAAATTTTGCTCCCCATGGGAACTCTCCTGACTATCTAAATACGTTTTTTTAAGTCACACGTTTTCTGTTTGACTGTTCTTTAAGCAAGATCTCACGCAAAGACTGTACAGATTGAACTTGACTCTACACTTCTGTTTGCCCACTCTGGAGTTTTTCTCTCTTTTGGGCTCTTTTTTTTTTCCTTTTTTTCCTATGGCTTTTCTTTTCTTTTTGTCTTTTTCCTCTCATAGACTTTTTTCTCTAGAGGGTTTTTTTTGCTCTCTACTATGGTTTCTGACCACGTTAGGTGGTATAATCACCTCTGAGACTTACTAATCAGAGGGAAAGGAACAATTGTTCGTCATGTTCTGGTGATCTGGGACTCCCGCAGGTCAACTGTTATTTCTTTTGGATTAGTTATGGGATCCAAGCATTCAACATGTTGGGGTTGTATGCAGGGTGGGAGGGGTTGGGTTTTTAGATTTAGTTATGTTATTTTTATACGTCACATTATTTGCATTATGTACTATCAGAGCGTGCTGAATGGCTTTATTATAAGGGCAATGCTGAGAGTGGAAGGTCTGCATTCAGACCAACAAAAGTATAGTTGTGCTGTCTCTGGGGACTGATTATATGATGTTCTCCTGCAATGCCTCAGACGTTTAAATTGATCTCATGGAACGTGCGGGGCCTAAATGCTAGGGTCAAGCATTCCCTAGTGTTCAATTATTTAAAAAGATTCTAGCCGAACATAGTGCTACTGCAGGAGACACATCTTCAGGGATCGAGGGTACAGGCCCTGAGAAGGGCAAATATCATGCATGTAATACATGCGGAATATTCTACATACTCTAGGGGGGTAGCGATTCTGATTACAAAAAAAGCAGGGTCCCATGTGATCCAGGTTAAAACGGACCCGAAGGGACGCTATGTAATTTTGGTGTGCAGTATATTCAACAAATGCATGACACTGGTTAGTGTCTATATTCCCCCACCATTTTCCTTTCAGTTGCTGTATGAGGTGATGACGGTGGCATTATCGGTGGCTAGGGGGCTGCTGCTTATTCTGGGTGACTTCAATGTGGTCTCAGATGTGGCTCTGGATCCTTGGGGGGGATACCCGCGGCTCACCCGTCACTCGCTACATGGCTGGAGAATTTTAACATTGTGGATGTCTGGAGGTATAAAAATCCGGGCGCAAAAGAATTGTCTTGTCATTCGGGGACTCACGGGACCCTCTCGAGGATTGATATGCTACTATCAACCCCGGAGGCCTTTCCCATGATATCGAAAGTAAATTATTTGGCGAGAGCCATATCAGACCACTCCCCTCTTGAGGTCACCCTGAAATTAGATGTACATACAGGCCGCAAATATTGGAGAATGAACACTCAATGGTTGGCAGAGGAGTATATTACGCTTAAATGTCAAGCTGCAATTTCAGATTATTGGAAGGAAAATGGTGCTCATACATCTGTAGGAAATCAGTGGGAGGCAATTAAGGCAACTCTCAGGGGGTATTCGCCAAACAGGTGAAAGACTTTTCTAGGGCCTTAGGGTCGGAAGTGTCACAGGCTGAAAAAACAGTGATCAGGACAGAGCAGGTATATGTACAGACACCAACCCCTGACAATTATAGGGAATGGCAAAAGACAAGACACTATAGGTTACTCCTAGCGGAACAATCTAGTAATCTTCAATTACACCAAACTAGGGGCATCTTCGAGTTCGGGGACAAAAATGGCCAACTACTGGCTTTTTTGGCAAGGCCGGTCTATACCCCCGTCTCGATAATGCGCTTAAAAAAGATAAACGGCAACATTACTCAAGAAGACCCCCATGAAATTCTGCAAAGTTTTGCGGAATTTTATGAGACACTTTATAAATCCCAGACAGAAAAAACTGGTGTAGAATTAATGGATTATTTGACCAATCTGGATCTACCAGTGTTGTCTGATGAAGACAGGATACTGCTAGATCAGGAGATTACTCAGGAGGAAATGGGTACCGCCATCGCTGCATTTACATCACATAAATCCCCGGGTCTGGATGGATACCCTGCGGAGTGGTATCAGTTGCATAAGGATGCTCTGATTCCACATCTACACAGAGTTTTGGAGAGGCTGAGAAAATGGGTCTGCTTCCACAATCCATGAGAGAGGCACTGATAGTGGTCCTGCCCAAACCAGGCAATGATCCACTGGAGTGTGACACTTATAGGCCTATTTCTTTAATAAATTCTGATGTCAAAATAATGGCCAAAGTATTAGCAAGTAGATTGCAGAATATAATTGCCAAGTTAATAGGCCCTGGTCAGACCAGTTTTATGCCAGGCAGAAGTACGCACATTAACATCAGGCGGTTATATGTTAACATGCAAATTGACCACAACAACCAAGGCAACAGAGTTATAGTATCATTAGATACAAAAAAGGCCTTTGACTCTGTGGAATGGGAGTATCTCTTCAAACTCTTACAGCGTATGGGATTTGGACCAAAATTTGTCTCTTGGGTAAGGCTCCTATATAGTGAGCCTATAGCAAGCATTAGAGTCAATGGAATGATCTCTGAGCCATTCAGGGTATACCGAGAAACTAGACAGGGATGTCCCTTATCTCCGCTCCTGTTTGCAGTGGCCATTGAGCCTCTGGCAGCGAAGATAAGGGGAGCAGTAGACATTCAGGGTTTGCAAATTGGGGACCTAGAAGAGCGAGTATCTTTATACACGGATGATATGCTATTATATCTGGGAGATTTGGAAGGGTCCTTGTTGACAGCGTGTGGGTTGATACACGAGTTTGGGGATTACTCTGGATTCCGTATTAACTGGACAAAATTGACCATATTTTGGCTAGACCCCCAAACTCGTAGGATACTTCCTACCAATTGCCCCCTGACAATGGAATCGCACTTTAAATACTTGAGTATCTGTATACAAATGCCATTGACGGACTATGTGGATTTGAACGTATGGCCCATCATTAGGACATTTAAGGAAAAAATTCAGAGTTGGCGTGACCTCCCTTTGACTTTAATGGGCAGGGTGAACCTGTTTAAAATGATCTTTTTGCCCAAATTTTTATATGTGTTATCCAACGCCCCGATATATATACCAAAAATACTATTTACATATATTAACTCATTAATTAACACTTTTCTGTGGGGATCGAAGGCAACCAGGGTCTCTGTCCATTCTGCAGCTGCCTGTGGATAAAGAGGGTCTGGCCTTTCAAAACCTTTGTATGTACTATTTTGCCTCGCACCTGGTCTACGCCCATTGGCGAATGTTTCTGCAGTTGAATAATGCAGCAGTGCCGGTAGAAGCAGCGGTAGCCTCGTCATATGAGGCCCTGCTAAATCTCTTTTACAGGGGTAAAGTCCCTACGGTGGGGGGCTGGGGATGTATTTAAAACAGCCAAAGGAATAATAAAACTGAGTCAGAAGCAGATTAATGATTCCCCGATATCGCAGTCACCCAATGCCCCACTATGGTTTAATCCTCACCTTATCGAATTACTCCGTATGGGGGATGGGCACCAGTGGGCAAAATTCGGGTTAAAATATCTCCACCAGTTGTTCGAGGGAGGGAAAATTAATTCTTATGTACGGTTGAAAAGGAAACTGCATATTCCATCCTCCTGGGAATTTCAGTACGTCCGATTGAAACATGCTGTTCAGTGTCAGTTTGGAAGCGGTAGTCTTGACTAATAGTACTTTGGAAAAAGCTCTGCTAAATCCTGAACACTCCAGGCTGATATCTACCTATTATGGGATCCTATTGAAGGTGAACATAAAAGATCTGACAATGTGAGGGATAAATGGAGGGAAGTGATACCCGAACTGACGGATGAGCACTGGGAGGAAGTACTTACTACATATATGGTTTGTGATATCAGCTAGAGATAGAATGATACAAATGCGATACCTACATCATATGTATTACACCCCTCTTAGGCTGCGTAGAATGGGGAGAAGGGAGGATTCCACATGTCACAAATGTCTAGCAATGCAGGGAACCTTTCTGCATATGATATGGGAATGCAATAGAATACGGCCATTATGGTCTCAGGTTACACAGTTTATTGCTGATACACTGGATATTCCTAATGTTTGTAGCCCACTGAGGGGAATCTTGGGAATATTTGAAGATGACACATTAAGCAATCCTACAAAAACACTGGTACGCATATTATTCTTTTATGTACGTAAAGGTATTGCAATACACTGGATTAAATGGGACTACCTCTCCTTGGCAATGTGGAAAGCTTTAGTAAATGCAAATGTCACTCTTTATAAAATGACATATGAGGCTAGGGGTTGCCCGAAAAAATTTAATAAAATATGGGCCCCATGGGTAGATTCGATGAACACAATACCAAATACTATTAGACGCTGAACCCAAGGGGGACAATAACGCTCAATTCGGATATGGAGTCCCCTAGATGACTGTTAATCTCAGAAGAAATTGACATGTTTGCCTTGGAGATGGACCTCTCATACCCAGTGACATTGCCCTATGCCATTCTTAGCCTCATCTAAAACAAAATGCACACTCTTCATAGGAGCAGTGCAATTGAATTGTCTAAATAATGTAAAGATAACATGTTTACTGTATGTACTAATATATACTGTACAATCTACTGTCTAGGGATACCATGTCCTTGTGTGCATACAGTCCTGCTCACCATTATTGGCACCCATGAAGTTTATGTACATATTGTGGAATATCTACTGAAGGAAATGTATCAAATTAACCAACATATTACTACAGATAGCTTGTGTTTGACAAAAAACTGTAAATGATAAATAACATTTAAAAAGATAAACATTATGAGGAAAACAGAGAAAACCATAATGCTTGCCTTGTCAGTGGTATTGGCACCCTTTGCTGCAAATCAGTATGGAAACCCAATTTGGCTCACCTGTTGCAGATCTCAAATGAGGATCACCTGTGATGAATTGCCTCCACCCATGTGACCCAAATTAGCCAATAATAAATGAACATTTTGGTTTTATAAAAAGCCACCTGTTATTCCCTCTTCATGTGTGACAATGGTAAAGACAAAGGAGCTGTCTGACGACACCAGAAATGCTATTATTTGCAAGCACAAGACCTCCAAAGGGTATAAGGCCATCTCCAAAGACCTTGGCATCCCTGTTTCAACGGTGCGTAATGTTATTAAGAAGTTTTCCAGGCATGGAACTGTCAAGAACCTCCCTGGACGTGGGGGGAAGAGAAAAATTGATGACAGAAGTCTTCGAAGGTTGGTACGAATGGTGGAAAAAACACCCCGTCAAACATCTAAAGACCTGAAGACCAACCTGGAGCAGTCTGGTGTAACTGTTTCAACAAGTACCATACGCCGCACACTAAACAAAGCGGGGCTTTATGGGCGGAGGCCAAGGAAGACCCCATTGCTAAAGAAAAGGCATAAAAAGGAACGATTGATCTTCGCGAAAGAGAACCTGGACAAACCTCAAGCCTTCTGGGACAATGTTTTATGGACAGATGAAACAAAAGTGGAGCTTTTTGGTCCTGCACACAAACAGTATGTTTACAGACGGCGC
>BLSH010250597.1:15330-26721 GCA_018402905.1 Glandirana rugosa
TTCCCATTATCTGGTCGGTTCCTTACTTCCAGTTGTTTATAATGTTGTCTCCTTTAACTTTTGGATGTTACATATAACATTTATTTGTTTGTATTGGAACTATTTGACTAAGATGTTCAAGTCCTTTACTACCAACGCAAGCATAGATAAATCTTAAATCTCAAATTTCAAAACCTGGTGGAGAACGAGTTAATCTTCTTTTGTCCCACTAAATTGTGGTCTGTCCTTAGACTATTCCGTCCTCACTCGTTCCCCCCCCCCCCGTTTACTGTGGTGCAGGTATAAACTTTCCTTTTTGACCTTGTTAAACAATATACTTGGTTTTTTACTGAAAAAAAAAAAAAATTTCCAAAAATAACTGTATGTCAGGACGAGTGGTAATAACCGTGGGGAAGTACAAAACCTGCTGATATAAATTTGGTACATTTCCATTTATTTCTGAAGACATTCACTCAGTTATGCAAAACATGAAGGGGTGCCAATAATGGTGAGCAGGACTGTATGTCAATAAAAACCTTTAAAAAAAAAAAAAAGTCATTTTTTGGTTCATATAACAAATTGTTCCAGTTTTTCCTTTCAAATATGGACGTGGTGTCATTTGCCCCCCCCCCCCTTGCTCACTCCTGCCTTATCAGATTCCTGTCTGGTGTTAAATCACCCTGTTTTCTTCTAATTGAGCAAGAGGTGGTCCAAAACTTTAAACTCTAAATTCTAAATAGATACGAACGCAACCATCATTTCCTGAACTTGTAGAATCAGTTTATCAAGGTTATGTTTGTTTATTTACAATATACATTGTAGGTTTTCAATTTCCTCTGTTGTAATATTTGTTGACCTTCATTCCTTGGCTGGTCTATTACCCTTACGTTTTTAACGTTCTTTTTGCAATTTGCTCCAATGGCTAACTATTGTGGAGAGATTTTTTTCCTGACTACAAAGGATGTTGGAAAAGAAGTCTCGCCTATATTGGAACAAAAAATATTTTTTCAAATATATTGAGGAAATAAGACCTTGGGGTCTTAGAATTCAAATATTCCCCAACATCCCCAAGGTTGAGCCAGACTTCCAAAGGGAATGGGAAGCCAATCTCCAGGGATGTTCCACCACCATGATGCCATTATTATTCGAGAGAACTAGAGTCGGTAGATCGGGAGATAGAATTATTATATAAAGAAAATGAAAAATTGACCTCTGAAACTGTCTTTCAAACAAGGGAGACAACCCTTAAGGCAAACTTTGAAAAATTCATATCAGAAATCTTATCCACCAAAGAGAATAAATTCCTTAGGGATAAACTCTCTTATGATAACAGCCAAGCATACAAATGGTCACTGTTTAAAAACAACAAAAAAAGAGAATTTGTGAAACCCTCTGGTTCCCAGACAGCGCCACATGATCCCACCGATTCTGACACTCTTTCTTTTTCTTCTTCAGTGTCCTCTCAAGGTCCTAATCACACCAATCGAAACAGGGGCTCCTTGTCCCACAAACGGAAGAACGGCACAGGTAACACATCGGCACCTAAGCGCACCCCACACATGGGTCATGACAACTTACATGCACATCCTACGCACTCGAAGATTTATGCACCAATCCTCAGTACTTCAACCAACCCACCCACTAATCACTAGGCTGGAGTATCGGGCTCCACCACTACCCTTACCAACCAACCACAGAGCCTCGCACAATCGAGACACCCAAACGGCAACACTCCAACACCAGATGTATGTCCGGCCCCCATTTTTTTCCCTCACCCCCCCGACTGAAAAAAAAATTTCAATGGGTATCAGGGGAATACAAAGATCTCTGCAAGGAAACTCAATTCCAAGTGATAACTGTATCCTCCTATCCACTCTCTCCTTCTCAATTAGAAGTCCCGAGTCTGGGCCTAACCTTTTGCACAGTTCAAAAGACAGATCAATTTGAGCTTATCAAGGACCTTAATCTTTTTTCTCAAAAACTAATGTTCAGAGTTATGCATGACAGGAATTCATGCTATCCTGTCACTCAGCCATTAGACAACCCCCTCTGGAAGGATCTAACCATTAATGATCTAAAAGCACTTGATGATTTAATGGAGCTCTGGGAAGAGGGTCATGTTGATGGCGATCTCCTGGATCCCTTGGGAGCACCTTCCTTCCCCCCGGGACTCGGAACACCGCCGTCTGCAGGCCCTCATTATTTCCCCACGGTCCAACAATATAAACCCAAATAACAGAGATTTCCAGCTCTACAGGGGAACCCGAACATTTGGGCATTCACCTGCAAGTCACTGCTGAAATACAAAAAACTAATTGGAAAAGAAGTCCTTCTCCAAATCTCTCTTCGGCCCACATTAAGGCATTAAAATCCCTTGAGCAAATGAAAAATATCATGATAAAACCCTCAGATAAGGGGGGAATCTTGTTGTAATGAATCAAGCACACTATGAAGGGATGGTAATGGACCTCCTCAAAAATAAGGAATGGTATAAAAAAGTTTCTATGATTCACAATCAACATATCCAGTTGAGATACATAAAACTAATTAGTACAGCCTACCATAAAGATTTAATTGATAAAAAAATGTGGTAATTTTTAAATATCAAACATCCAAAAACACCAACGCTTTACGCATTACCCAAAATTCACAAAAATCGAACCCATCCTTGGGCGACCAATTGTGTCTGGAAATGGCTGCCTCACGGAGACAGCTAGCCAATTGGTGGATGACCATCTCCTCCCGCACGTCCTAGCATTGCCTTCCTACTTGCAGGACACCAATGACCTCCTGAGAGCCCTGGAGGGCCTACATGTCCCACAGGGCTCTTGGTTGGTAGCTATAGAGGTGGAGGCCTTGTACAACTCAATACCACACAAAAAGGGCATTGAGATAGTCGGGTCCTTCTTGTCAGAACGGCCTGACACCTCTTGGCCCTATAATCAATTTATTCTGGATTTATTATCTTTCATTTTAAATAACAACCTATTTATGTTTGGTGGTTCCCACTTCCTCCAGGTACAGGGCGTAGCGATGGGAACCAAGTGTGCCCCATCCTACGCCAATCTGTACCTGGGGGAGTGGGAACGAGATCTATTCTACAGGGATGATTTACAGGAATCTTTCGCCAAAATACTACTATGGCGAAGATTCATAGATGATATAATTATGGTGAGGATGGGCACTCTTGAGGGACTAAAGTCCTTTATGAGCGATCTGAAAACTAACACATTTAATCTACAATTTACGATGGAGTGTCACCAACAATTCTTGAATTTTTTAGATGTAAGGATTTTCATCCACTCGGATGGAACGGTGGGGTCCACCCTGTACCGAAAACCATCCAGTGGGAATTCAATCCTGCATGCCCATAGCTCACACCCCAAATCCTTAGTCACCAACATTCCCTATGGCCAATATCTCCGTCTCAGAGGAGAAGAAGCAAAGGCCTTGCAGAAATGTCTACTAGCAAGAGGTTACAGTAGAAATTGCCTTAAACGAGCCTACCACAAGCGAAGATCCCCACCAGGGAGCTTTTGCTACAAAACAAAAAAAGAAAATCTGAACTTGGGGATGCCGTAAGAATCATTACTTGATTCTCTGGTCAGCATAAGCAGGTCAGATCAATTTTTGAAAAATATTGGTATTTATTGATGGCTGACAGTTCTGTCTCCAAACACCTCAAAACCCATCCAGAAATCACTTACAAGAGATCCAGGTCTTTGGGAGACAGATTGGTACATAGCCACAATATACCCAATATAGACAAATCGGTCAGAACCTCAGGCACCTTCCCTTGTGGAACTTGTAAATATTGTAGGTATATTTTTGCATCCACGTTTATTGTCCTACCCAATGGCGGCACTTACAGACCATTATCTAGAATAAATTGCCAATCAATAGGCGTTATTTACATTATGTTTTGCGATTGCAGAGCATTTTATATTGGAAAAACCAAAAGACCCTTCTTCAACCGAATAAGAGATCATGTGTAATTGGTTGCAAAAAAGACAATGGAAACCCCCATAAGTAGACATATGGGCTTATACCACCAGTTTAATTGCAAAATGATGCATTTTTTGCTTTAGAACATATCCCCCCAAGCGAAAGAGGAGGGGATCATGATAAAATACTGCTCCAACACGAAACCCGGTGGATTCAAAATCTTGCAGCATTATGCTACCCAGGTCTGAATGATTCTCTATCATACAAACCTTTCCTATAGTTATAATCATTGCACATAAATTACTCCCCTGTTTTTTATTTATTTTTTTTGCCTTGTCTTCAAAAGATGTAATCTACTGGCTAATTGGTACTCAACTGTTTCATTATGCTGGTTGTGTTATGCTCTTCAGGAAATATAAAATACGTTCATTCTATAAAGAAATGTTTTTTCTTAAAATGTACTTTCAATATCCCATTCAGTTACACCTTGGCTGCTGATGCCCAATGCTATACCCAATATTATACATTTAATTGTCATTTTCTATCCAGGCTATTTTAATCATGTATAACACATATATAAACAAACTTTGTTGATAATTCATAGGCTATAGGAGCTCCTGTAATCCTTTCAGATATCCTCTTGACTAATTTTTGCCAGAAATTATGTCTTTTTAAATGTCCCATATACAATGTTGAACTCGACACTGGCTAACAGATAGCCATACGGACACCCGGGGCACTTGCTGTGGGTACAGGTGGGCCAATCCTGGCCCCAACTTGGGCCCCGTTTCTAGGTCCCCCCTTCTCCTAGGATGCGGTGTTCCATCAACTGCACCATGAGCAAGGAGAGGGGAGGGGTTGAGTGTTTCCTTCTTTTACGCTCCTCCTCTCTCTCCTTGTCTCCTTTGGCCGGGTGTTTTATCACCTCCTGCCCACTGGCAGTGCTGCGCTGGTTTGTCCCCTCACTCCCTGGAGAACTTTCCAACATGGCCGTAGATGACTCGGTGCCCTTCAGCACCGCATCATTTCTGCCTCAGCTTCCTTTGGAGCATGCGCTGTGTGACCTTTCTGGTTCACGCCTCGCTGGTGACGACAGACGCAGGCGAGATGGAAGTTGGGATAAAACGGCTGTACAAGCCGTTATTCTCTGACGGAGGCTGGTGGGAGAGAGACAGGGCTAGTTCTCTGCTCCCCCTCTAGGACCACACAGTAGGACATCACCTTTTCTGGTAATGGTATACAATATTTTTCCGCTTTGCTTGAGTCTTTGGGTGGGCATAATAGGGGTGAGAGACTGGGGGCTTCTCAGCTGTCCAGTGGGCTCCCCCCTTCCTGCTCCATCTGCTCACCTATACTTATAAGCAACATCTATCATATTGATCATTTTTGGATTCTTAATTGATCCCAATTCCTGATCCTATCCCCTTTTTTTTTTTCACAGAATGATTGGTTCCCCTGATTGGGTTTAAGCCAAATGTTGCACACCTGCTCTCGCCAATTCCGCTTGGCTATATGTCTAAGTGAGAGAAATCCTTGTGGATTCATGCTGTTTCTTTTCTACTAAATGTGGAAAATTAGATCTCATTGGCCCATTTCGTTTTGCTTTGTTTTCAACCTTTGAAAACTCTTAAGGTAACCCTACATCATTCTCTGTGAGACGTACAGAAATATATACCATGTATAATCAGGACCTCAAACATGTATGCTTTTACAGGTACTTTCTTATCACATACTTCTATGGCTTCTATATGCTGTTGATGTTGGGTTCTAGGCCTCTTTGGCCATCAACTTCTTATGTGATACACTCTTCATCTTGAAAATTCGGGTATGTCTTTGTGGTACTATTGCAGCCATTGAGTAATTGAAACCCTTTATAACAATTATGTTGATTTTTATTTTATTATTATTCTATTGATTGTTTAAAATTACTTGTATTGTATGCTTATCATATCTCTCTTTATTTATAGTCAGCTCCAAATAAGTCTCCTGAGGAAGCCCCATGAGTGGGTGAAACATGTAGAGCTTGGTCAAACTGACTATATGTATGATACACAAACTTTTTCTATATGAACAGATTGTACCAATTTTTATTGTTGATACTTTTAACATTTGTAAACAAATAAAATAAATACATTTTTAATTATTGGTTTTGTTTGATCATATTGGCACCCTAAAAGTCCTTGGAGCCATTTTTTGGTTCATATAACAAATTGTTCCAGTTTTTCCTTTCAAATATGGACGTAGTGTCATTTGGGCCCCCCCCTTGCTCACCCCTGCCTTTTCAGATGATGTTTAACTAATGTTTTTTTTTTGCATTTTTATATTTACCACCCAAATTTAGTACAGCTGGGTGTTTTGCATTCTTGTACTTCTCCCTATGTTCAGGGTAGAGGTTCTCTCAGGAATGCAGGGTTTTTTGTCCAAAAGTTTATGTGTTACTGTTATATATGTATGTTTCAGCACAGTAAATGGCTTAGTGTGGCTCTGAGCTCCTTTTATTATTATATAGTGAATATTTTTGGAATTGCGGCCATAACATCTAGTATTAGTGTCCTCTCCTGGAATGTCAGGGGACTCAATTCCAAATATAAACGGGCTCTGGTGTTCAAGTATATTCAGTCCCACCGCCCACATATTGTATTTTTGCAGGAGTCTTACTTGATGGGTAATAAGATACTTGCCATGCGGTATCCCTGGATCCAACAGGCCATACATGCTACATTTTCTTTGTATGCAAGAGGGGTTTCAATTTTATTACACAAGCCTCTACCTTGCCCAATTGAGACAGTGCTTACGGATCCTGGGGGTTGCTATGTGGTGGTGATAATTGCAATTCGTTCACAGTGCTTAGCATTGGTAAATGTTTATATCCCTCCTCCATTTTCCAGTGCTATTTTATATGAAATTCTGGGAAAAGGGGGGCGCATGCGCGGAGCCTAGACGAGCAGACATGCACTGCTAGAGCACCGTAACATGGGGGACAAATAGACTGCCATATACAGCGCTCTGCATCCCGGCCCACATCACAAGCCAGCCCACAACCTCCCGCCAAAACCGGGGCACATAGCGGACCCACTATAATGGTGTTAGGAGGCACCCGGACGAAGTATAAGAACCCCTCCATCAAGGAGGCCCTGGCTCGCGGCCAGGCTAAGATGGTGGCCACACATGCCTCCCCCAGCAGTGGGACACAAGCTTGCAAGCAGCTGCTTGAGCTACCGGAACTACCAGAGAACTCAGATAACTAATTTCTCCCCCCCTCAGGCTCAACTTCAGAACAAGCTGCTCTGCCAGCCCTGCTACAGCAAATAAAATGAATGCTGCACTAAACCCTGAAGCAAACCTCAGAGCATATCACCAACAGCCTTACTAAGGAGATAAGGGAACTGGGCACCAGCACTGCTGCACTAGAGGTGAGAGCTGATGAAATTAAAGCTACAGCACAGGACTATATGGCCCTACAATCCAGGCTGGAAGATTACGAAAATAGAGCAAGACGATCGAATCTTCGTATCAGAGGTATTCCAGAAACAGTACTTGATCTGCAATCCACCATGACGGCCCTACTCCAGGAGCTCCAACCAGCTATACCAATAGAACACCTGGAAACGAACAGAGTCCATAGAGCATTAGCAGCCAAAAAACTGGATGGCCCCCCCACGCGATATAATCGCAAAACTCCACTACTATCGCAAGAAAGAACAACTTCTAATGGCAGCCCAAGAGAAGGAGGAACTCATCTTCCAAGGGTACATATACCAGCTCTTCTCTGACCTCTCTCAGCTGACTATCGCAAAGTGACGAGCTATGAAGCCCCACTTTATGGAACTTCAGCAACGCCACGTTACCTATCAGTGGGGATTCCTGTTCACAGTCCGCTTTTCCTACCAGGGGTCCAAGTACAAATGTAGATCACCGGAGGAACTCCACCATACCCTGCAAGAGCTACATCTGGTCGAGAACTCCCACAGAGCTGGGCCCTCCCGCAGCTAAGTCATTCTCATCTCCCGGAATGACTCCCATATCCACAAGAGGAGTCACCTAACCCCCCCGACGCAAGACCATGAAGACTCAATGGACTGAAACCTGTCCTGTGACCAACCCTTCTTGTTTTCACAAGCCGACGGCTTCATTTCTGTAGGTCGCACCAAAACTGTGAGTGACCTAAACGCAAGTACTTCACATTGCTTGTTTTAAAGAAAAGGTTACAGTCCCTGTACTGCATTAACTTACACTGCACGCTATTTGACTCTTAACTTTCATGTTTAAACCCTAGTTTCTAGAGTTGAGCAAACACCTGGATGTTCGGGTTCAGTGGGTTCGGCTGAACTTCGCAAAAAAGTTCGAGTTCGGCCCCGAACTTGACCCCGAACCCCATTGAAGTCAGTGGTGACCCAAACTTTTGGCCACTAAAATGGCTCTAAAAAAGTTCTGGAAAGGGCTAGAGGGCTGCAAAAGGAAGCAAAATGGGGGTAATAGTAGGGCAAGTGTGGATAGGGAAATAACTTAAAATCACATAAAAAAATAAAAAATGGAGGAGGTGGAGGAGGTGGATGTGGAGTAGGAGATTGAGGAGGCGGTGACCGTGGCGGTGTAGGTGGAAGTGGCGGTGGAGGAGGTAGCCAACACAGTTTTTTTGTTTGTTTGTTTTTTTTTCTAATTGGGATAGCCCCCAAAATATTGAGACATATAAAAAAAAAAAAGATCACTATCTGCAGACAAACCCAGAGATGTTCTAGCACAGATTCACTTTTTCCATATAAAATGTACCATGGTTTATTTTTCATGTTTCTTCTGTTACAAATTAAATAATAAATAAATAAAGACTTATGTTCTATAAAAAAAAAAGAAAAAGTTCACTTAAGTATACCAATGGCTTTGTGAGGCCGCTATAAATGTCTATTCTGCACAAGGTACAGACAAGTCTTTTGGGATCCATGCCTGGTTCATTTTAATAAACGTTAGCTTGTCCACATTGGCTGTGGACAGGTGGCTGTGCTTGTCTGTGATAACGCACGCTGCCGTGCTAAACACACGTTAAGACAATACACTGGCTGGAGGGCAGGTCAGCATCTCCAAGGCATAAAGGGCAAGCTCAGGTCATGTGCCCAATTTGGAGACCCAGAAGTTGAATGGGGCAAACCCATCAGTCAGTAGCTGTAGGCGTGTGAACACATACTGTTCCACTATGTTGCTTAAATGCTGCCTCCTGCTAAGACGTTGCCTATCAGCTGGTGGTGCTGTTTGTTTTGGCGTGCTGCTGACAAAGCTTTTCCACATTTCGGCAATGCTAACCCTGCCATCTGAGGCGCTGGTGGTGCCACAGCTGCGTTGGGGCGACCTCTACCTCCTCCTCTGCCTTCGCCTTGAGCTTCCACTGAGCCCCCGGTGTCATTTGGGTATGCACTCAGTGTGTGCTTGTAGTCGCGCATCTTCCAATCACGCTCTAGTGAGGGAATTAAGGACGGCATGTTGTCCTTGTAATGGGGATCCAACAGGGTGGCCACCCAGTAATCAGCACAAGTTACAATGTGGGCAACTCGGCTGTCGTTGAGCAGGCACTGCATCATGTAGTCGCTCATGTGTGCCAGGCTGCCCAGAGGCAAAGACAAGCTGTCCTCTGTGGGAGGTGTACCATCTGTGTCCTCCGTATCCCCCCAGCCACGCTCCAGTGATGCCCACGGGCTGTGTTGAGTGCCACCCTGCTGTGAACACGGTTCCTCCTACTCCTCATCATCCTCGTCCTCCTCATCCTCCAGAACTGTACCCTGGCTTTTTTTACATGGCATATGCTGGTGCAGGAACCCACCCTCTGAGCCACTTGTGAATGACTGGCCTGATAACCATGGAAATGACCCATCTTCCTTCTCCTCTTCCTCCTGTGCCACATCCTCTTCCGTCATTGCCCAAAGTGTTTTTTCAAGGAGACATAGAAGTGGGATAGCAACGCTGAGGACAGCGTCACCGGCACTGGTCATGTTGGTGGAGTACTCGAAAAACCGCAATATGTTACACAGGCCTCGCATGGAGGCCCACTCGTTGGTGGTGAAGTGGTGCTGTTCCGCAGAGCGACTGACCCGTGTGTGCTGCAGCTGAAACTCCACTATTTCCTGCTGCTGCTTACACAGTCTCTCCAGCATGTGCAAGGTGGAGTTCCACCTTGTGGGCACGTCGCTTAGGAGGTGGTGAGCAGGAAGGCCGAAGTTCCGCTGCAGCGCAGACAGGCGAGCAGCAGCAGGGTGAAAACGCCAAAAGCACGCACAGACGGCCCAAACTTTCTGCAGCAGCTCTGACATATCCGAGTAGTTTTTTAGAAATTTCTGCACCACCAAATTCAGCAAATGCGCCAGGCAAGGCCCAGAGCTGCTACGAGATTTCGCCCATTATTGCACACCACCAGGCCAGGCTTGAGGCTCAGTGGCAACAACCACTCATTGGCCTGTTGTTCAATGCCCGTCCACAGCTGCTGCGCAGTTTGGGGTTTATCCCCCAAACATATCAGTTTTAAAACAGCCTGCTCTCGTTTCACCCTGGATGTGCTGAAGTTGGTGGTGAAGGTGTTACTCTGAGCGGATGAGGAGGTGGTAGAGGAGGAGGAAGCGGAGTAGGAGGAGGAGGCAACAGGAAGCAAAGAGAAATGCCCTGCAATCCTCGGTGGCGGAAGGACATGCGCCAAACTGCTCTCCGCCTAAGGCCCACCCGCCACTACATTTGCCCAGTGTGCAGTTAGTGAGATATAGCGTTCCTGCCCATGCTTACTGGTCCACGTATCAGTGGTTATGTGGACCTTGCCACAGATGGCGTTGCGCAGTGCACACTTGATCTTGTCCCTGACTTGTTTGTGCAGGGAAGGGATGGCTCGCCTGGAAAAGTAGTGGCGGCTGGGAACCCTGTACTGTGGGACAGCCACCGCCATCAGTTTTTAAAACTGTCCATGTCCACCAGATGGAATGATAGCATTTCAAAGGCCAGGTATTTTGAAATGCTGGCATTCAGGGCCAGGGATTGTGAGTGGGTAGGGGGGTACTTCCTCTTTCTCTCCAGTGTTTGGGAAATGGACAGCTGTAAGCTTCCATGGGACCGTGTGGAAATGCTTGGGGATGGTGGCGGACATGGTGGCGTTGCTGTCACATTGTCTGTTTGCTGGGTGGCAGGTGACACTGGCACTGTAGAGGTGGAGGAAGAGGCCAAGGCAGCAGCAGAAGAGGAAGCAGGAGGAGCCCGAGACCTTTCTTGGATTTTGAGGTGCTTATTCCACTGCAGATCGTGCTTTGCATGTATATGCCTGGTCATGCAGGTTGTGCTTAGGTTTGGAACATTTATGCCTCGCTTCAGGCTCTGATTGCACAACGTGGAAACCACTCATGTCTTGTCGTCAGCACATTGTCTAAAGAACTGCCATGCCAGGGAACTCCTTTGAGCTGCTTTTGGTGTGCTAGGTCCCTGGGTGCGGTGGGTAGTAGCGGG
>BLSH010250597.1:26731-38735 GCA_018402905.1 Glandirana rugosa
CCTGTTCTAGTTCACACGTGACGCGTTGCGGTAGACACCGTTCCAGGTGTATTGGTGACTATGTACCTGGTCATTCATGCCCGTCCCTGCGATATAGAGCGATTGACGTGTGACCCGTTTACGTCACCGCCCACCCGGACTCCGTCTATCGTCAAACCGCGTACAGGAAGGTAGGTGGCTCCTAACGTCTCGTAAAGAGAAACGGAGGACAATGGAGGAGGAGGATGATACGAAAGAGGAGGAGATGGTGGAGGAATAGGCCAGTCGCATTGTGGAAGTGGTGGTTGCAGTCGTGTAGGTCCCCCTTTACTGTCGTCCGACAAAATTTTGACTATACAAATCCTGCGCAGTGTGGGGTTTATCCCCCAAACATATCAGTTTTAAAACAGCCTGCTGTCATTTCCCCCTGGATGTGCTGACGTTGGTGGTGAAGGTGTTACGCTGACCGGATAAGGAGGTGGTAGAGGAGGAGAAAGCATAGTAGGAGGAGGAGGTAACAGGAGGCAAAGAGAAATGCTCTGCAATCCTCGGTGGATGGAAGGACATGCGCCAAACTGCTATCTGCCTCAGGCCCACCCGCCACTGCATTTGCCCAGTGTGCAGTTAGCGAGATATAGCGTCCCTGCCCGTACTTACTGGTCCATGTATCAGTGGTTATGTGGACCTTGCCACAGATGGCGTTGCGCAGTGCACACTTGATCTTGTCCCCGGCTTGTTTGTGCAGGAAAGGGATGGCTCGCCTGGAAAAGTAGTGGCAGCTGGGAATCACGTACTGTGGGACAGCCACCGCCATCAGGTTTTTAAAACTGTCAGTGTCCACCAGACGGAATGACAGCATTTGAAAGGCCAGGAATTTTGAGATTCTGGCATTCAGGGCCAGGGATCGCGAGTGGGTAGGGGGGTACTTCCTCTTTCTCTCCAGTGTTTGGGAGATGGACAGCTGTAAGCTTCCATGGGACTGTGTGGAAATGCTTGGGGACGGTGGCGGACATGGTGGTGTTGCTGTCACATTGTCTGTTTGCTGGGTGGTAGGTGACACTGGCACTGTAGAGGTGGAGGAAGAGGCCAAGGCAGCAGCAGAAGAGGAAGCAGGAGGAGCCCGAGACCTTTCTTGGATTTTGAGGTGCTTATTCCACTGCAGATCGTGCTTTGCATGTATATGCCTGGTCATGCAGGTTGTGCTTAGGTTTGGAACATTTATGCCTCGCTTCAGGCTCTGATTGCACAACGTGGAAACCACTCATGTCTTGTCGTCAGCACATTGTCTAAAGAACTGCCATGCCAGGGAACTCCTTTGAGCTGCTTTTGGTGTGCTAGGTCCCTGGGTGCGGTGGGTAGTAGCGGGCATACTGTCTAGGGGACGGTCGCTCCGCATTTGCAACCTGCTTCCTCTTTTGCTGTGCTGGTGCCTCTGTGAGACCACCACCTCTTCCTCCAAACTGCACACGTCACTCGCGTGACCTTCATTCCATGTGGGGTCTAGGACCTCATCATCCTCTACATCATCTTCCACCCACTCTTCACCACTGCCCTCCTTGTCAGTCTTCATACTGTAGAAAGCCGCAGCAGTTGGCACCTGTGTTTCGTCATCATCAGACACGTGTTGCAGTGGTGTTTCCATGCCCTCATCCTGAAACAGAAGTAGTTGGGCATCGGTGTACTCAATGTCTTCCACTTCTGGGGCAGGGCTATGTGCATGGCCCACGGAAAGCACACCAGCAGAGTCATCAAAAAGCATAAGAGACTCCTGCATGACTTGGGGCTCAGACTGCTTGGCTGATTTACGAGGGGCTGAGGTGAAAGACAGATGGCCATGGGGTTCAGGTGCCAACTCTGAGCTTTCATCAAGAGACCGGGTGAAGGAACTGGAGGCATTGTCAGCCACCCAATCTACTATCGCCTGTACTTGTTCTAGCCTCACCATTCGTTGAGCGGTATTCAGGCCTACCATATAATGTTGAAGGTTCTGTCGGCTACTCGCACCTGAGGAAGGTGTTTCACTTGTGCGTGTAGCTGGCACAGGTCGACCACCTCCTCTCCTTGCAACAGGAGCTTCACCAACACCACCAACACCAACAGCACCAGCAGCACCACGACCACAACCACATCCCTTGATGCTCTCCTCATTTTGGACGCAAATGTACTATTTAGCACAAATTTATATTATTTTTTAAACTGGCAATGTAGACACACTTTTAAATTTTGTGCAAAAAATGCACAGCAAGGTGCAAATGTACTATGTAGCACTATTTTTAATTTTTTTTTTAAGCCAGCAATGTCGACGCACTTTTTAATTTTGTGCAAGAAATGCACATCAAGGTTCAAATGTACTATGTAGCACTATGTTTTATTTTTTTTAAACCAGCAATGTCGGCGCACTTTTTATTTTGTGCAAGAAATGCACCACTGGCCGCAAATGTAGTGTTTAGAATATATTTTTTTTTAAACCAGCAATGTAGATGCACTTTTTATTTTGTGCAAGAAATTCACCGCTGGCCGCAAATGTAGTATTTACAATATATATTTTTTTTAAACCAGCAATGTAGACGCACTTTTTATTTTTGTGCAAGAAATGCACCGCTGACCGCAAATGTAGTATTTAGAATATTTTTTTTTTTTAAAACCAGCAATGTAGACGCACTTTTTAATTTTGTGCAAGAAATGCCCACTGGCCGCAAATGCAATATTTTGCACAAAAAAAAAAAAAAACTGCAATGTAAAAGCAGTATTTAACCACTTCAGCCCCGGAAAGTTTTACCCCCTTCCTGACCAGAGCACTTTTTGTGATTCGGCACTGCGTCGCTTTTAACTGACAATTGCGCAGTCATGCGACGCTGTACCCAAACTAAATTTGTGTCCTTTTTTTTCCACAAATAGAGATTTTTTTTGGTGGTATTTGATCACCGCTGCGTCATTTCTGATCGCCATTATAAACAAAGACAGAGGGACAATTTTGCAAAAAAAAACTAAATTTCTTACTTTTTGCTAAAATTCAAATCCAAAAAAAATATATAAAAAAACATTTTTTTCATCAGTTTTGGCCGATTTATATTCTTCCTCACATTTTTGGTAAAAAAAAATCGGCGTTTATTGATTGGTTTGCGCAAAAGTTGCCGTGTTTACGGATGATAATTAATTTCTGGGGTTTTTATTTTTTTAATTTTTAACTAGTAATGGCGGCGATCTGCGATTTTTAGTGGTACTGCGATATTGGGGCAGACATGACGGACATTTTTGACACTTTTTTGGGACCAATGACATTTATACAGCGATCAGAAATTTAAATGTCCACTGATTACTGTGTAAATGTTATTGGCAGTGAAGGGGTTAACCTGCAGGGAGCGATCTAGGGGTTAATTGTGTTCCCTGGGCGTGATCTAACTGTAGGGGGGCTGGGCTACCATGGGCATAAGAGATCTAACTGATCCCAGTGACAGGGATCAGTAGATCTCTTATGTCCCCATTGAAAGAGCTGGGAACCGCCGTGTTTACATTGGCGGTTCCCCACTCTTTGGATCTAGCAGCTCATCGCAGCTCACCGGTGGACATCGGGTCTGCACAAGCTGCGGGCACACTCCCTCGGAGTGTGTCGGGCACGAGAGCGCGCCGGCGGCGCGCGATCGCGCCCTAGCTGCGCCTGCATGAATCACCGCCTTTTTACGGCAATACTTGCTAAGCGTCCACACCGCCGCAGTAAATATACTGCGCGCGGTGTGGAACCGGTTAAATATGCCAAAATGTTGCCAACTGAACTAACAGAACATGATTAAAGTAGTGTCCCCTGACACACAAGCAGTTGCAAGTGCACTGCACTTGCAAAAATCGCTGCAAACGCCCACCTAACAAACAGAAACATTGCTTAGGTTTTATATGAGGCACTTTGCTTAGCAAACAAAATGTACTCTAGCAAACAAAAATCTCCTCTAGCACCCACCCACCAATAAATCGCTGTTTTTAACAGATTTTCTAAAGCTAATCTGTCCCTCACAGCAGCAGCAGCATCCTCTCCCTACACTAGTATGAGATGATGTGACATGCAGCACTACGTGACTCCAGCTTATATAGAGGCTGGGTCACATGATGCACTGGCCAATCACAGCCATGCCATTAGTAGGCATGGCTGTGATGGCTTCTAAGGGCAAACCAGTGAAACGCTTGTTGATTGGCTGCCCTGCAGCTATTCAACAGGTGCGAAAAAATACCCAAACCCCGAATCCGAACCTGGACTTTTTCTCAAATGTCCGGGTTCGGGTTCGGGACACAGACACCCTAAAGCTCAACTCTACTAGTTTCCTGTCCATGTTGGACAAAGGGCATTCAAATGAACCTCTTACCTCCCCCTTGCCTCACCCAGGGGATACATCCTTGCAGGGACTTTCCCTCTTGAAAGCATCCCCTATATTTTATATAATATGTCAGCTACTAGATCTACTACTCTACACCACCATCCTGTAGCTTGGCATATCCTAGCCATAATCTGAACTTAAACCTATTTTACCCAACCTCAATGTGAAACTCCAACCCTGCTTCGGAACATGGCTAACATAAAGATTAATCCCCTGGAATCCAGGAAGACCAAAGACCAAGCTGAATACAGTTTCTGCCACAGGATCACAATGAACTGACCCTAGACAGTAAATTTCCCTAACCATCTCGGTTTGCAGAACGTTATCCCCATCATCAAACCCATTGTAAAGGTCTATACCCCTGTGTTGATGATCCGTGCGCTCCAACTTGCCCTCATCGTTCACCCACCACTAATATGTGGGCCTCCGATGACGGTGACTCTCTCCCTGACAGCCCCCCCCCCTTACGGGCTATGTTTGCTATTTGTTTCAATTGTTAGAACACGATTTACAAAACATTTATGTACTCTTCTCTCCCTCTACCCTAGCTCCGCTTTGGTCCCCCCTCTTGTTCCAGAAGTCCACGTGAGTTGTCCTGCCCAACTGATACTCTGCACAAGTTGGTAAGTATTATCCACCACTACAGTTACCATGGTCCCCTTAAATATTGTTACCCTGAATGTACAGGGTTTTAACATCCCCCAGAAATGTACTAAAGCATTTAGATACTTCAAATCACAGAAAGCACACATAGTCTGCCTACAAGAAACACATTTTACTACTCACCACACCCAAAAATTCTTTAGCCACACTATTCACAAGTCTACAATGCCTCAGCCTCAACCAAAAAGCGTGACACACTAATACAGTGGTTCTCAACTCCTGTCCTCAGGACCCACTAACAGGCCAGGTTTGCAAGATAACTGAAATACATCACAGGTGATATAATTTGCTGCTCAGTGATTGCAGTATTCTAGTTTGCATTCCCCTAAGGTAATACTTAAAATCTGGCCTGTTAGTGGGTCCTGAGGACAGGAGTTGAGAACCACTGTACTAATAGCTTTCCACTGATCCACCCCATTCACCCCTAAGGCTACAAGCCAAGACCCAGACGATCACTATTTGATCCTAACTAGTTATATAATGGATACTGCTATCACTGTGGTATCCTACTATGCCCCAAACAAGCAACCCAACTCCTTTCTATCCCATCTTATGCAGGTAGTATCTTCTCACAAAATGGGTACACTCATTGTATGTGGAGATTCAAATCAAACCCTTCTCCCATTCCTGGATAAGTCCCCATTTAATCTGTCCACCAGTCTCAACAAGCCGACCCTATCTCATCTCCTTACCAAAGACTATCTAGTGGATACCTGGAGGTAATCTAATCCAAGGAAAAGATGTTACACTTTCTATTCCCATCCATAGAACAAGCCTTGAAAGAATACTTGGATTTGAAAATAACCCCTGATATCTCTCCTCTCACGTTATGGGAAGCACATAAACCTGTCCTGAGCAGAGCTTTCCTACGCCAAGCTGCACTATTCAACCGTGAACGCAAACAACTAGAATCCAAATTGGAAGCGGAATACTTAGCTTCATATGCTGAATTTAATCACAACCCTACATCAATTACAAAAACCAAACTAGACAACGCACTCTTGAAATATGACCTATTTCTTAATGAAAATGCGGTTAAAAGCCCTTTTGCAATCCAGACACAGAAACCTTATGAAAGCTAGTAAGCCTGACACCCTATTAGCACGCACCCTTCAGTCCATGAATAGACCCAATAAACCTATCAGTCTCAAAATAGCTAAAGACACTTTGACCAGCAACCCAACCAAAATTACACACAACTTCAGGTCCCATCTTGCCAAGCTATATACCGCTGATAACAGCTTTAACTCCATGGCAGCTGATACCTTGTTTTCCCAAATAAACCTCCCAACCCTAACTTGACCTGAACAAGACCAGCTCAAAGATATCATATCCCCTGAGGAGGTTTCCTTAAAGAGCAAAGGGTTGGAAATGGAATAAAAGACCAGGCCCCGATGGATACACCGCCACATACTATCGCACCTTTTCAGAAACCCTATCCCCTATCCTTGCTAAAGCATTTAACACCATACCCAAAGGACACTCTTTTAGACAGGAATCTTTAACAGAAATAATATGCATGATCCTTAAGCCTCACACAGATGATACCTCATGTACCAACTATCGCCCTCCTAAATCTCAATATTAAACTTCTTAGTAAAATTTTAGCCACCCGTCTGAACAAAATCATTGGTAGGCTTATACACAGAGATCAGACTGGGTTTATACCAATGCGCCAGTCTAGTGACAACATTTGCTGGGCAGTCCTACACCATATCCCCACATGTTTTCTCTCGCTTGATATCAAAAAAGCTTTTGATTCTGTCTCCTGCCCTTACTTACATTACACCCTACAGAAATGGGACTTCGGCCTTCACTTCATGCAGTGGCCCTATACGATAAACTCATGCCTATGTTAAATATGCAGGCTATAAATTAGAACCCTTTTCTATTAAAAGAGGAACACATCAAGGCTGCCCACTCTCACCCCTCTTGTTTGCCCTCCTCATAGAACCACTAGCCCACCTAATTAGATCAACCCCAACTGTTACAGGGATAGAATTACATGGATATCAGCATAAGCTTTACTTATTCACTGATGACATTCTACTATTCCTATCCTCCCCACTAATATCTGACCCCAACCTCTTTCCCATCCTCAACAAGTTTGCAGCCATCTCAGGTCTCGTAGTAAACCTGAAAAAATCCCTGGCTTTGAACATCTTTCTCACACCAACTGAACTGAAAACCACACAAGGAGCTCTTCCCTTGAATCCCTTATCTGGGAATTCACTTAACTGCAGACTATACCCAGCTCTTCTCTCATAACTATCCAGGGATCCTGAGACGGGTAACAAACTTGATGACGCAATGGTCCTCCCTCCCAATTTAAAGCCTTGGGAAAATGAATGTAGTTAAATTGACCATTTTACCTAAACTACTGTACTTGTTTAGAGTCCTGCCAATCCCTGTTTCTATCCCTATTCGATAAGCCTAACTATGCCCTAAAATGGGAGGAGTACCTTGGTCAGCAACTAAATCGTCATCACCTAATATAGAGGCAATGGAAACCAACTACATGGTCTTAACCCGCTGGTACTTAGTATCGGCAAGAATTGCTAAATATGTCCCCTCTTACCCAGTTCAGTGCTTCAGAGGCTGCCCGGATCCTGGCACACAACATCACATTTGGTGGTCCTGTCCTATAGTACAAACCTTCTGGAAAGGCACATTTACTCTAGCATCTCAAATGTTTGACATCCCCCCAATCCCAGAACCGGCGGTAGCCCTACTAAATCTGAAACCTGGCACATTATCCCATGAAAAATTCAAACTCTTTCTCCAACTCCTCACAGCAGCAAAATAAACCATAGCCAAAGCATGGAAATTCCCCAATTTAGAAATGGCCAAAACCAAACATAGAATGACTAGGTTCATGATACACGCCAAAATGGAAGCCATAGAAAAAGAGCAGACCTCCAAATATGATCAAATCTGGCACCCTTGGATAACACACTGTTTACCACCAACCTTTGACCAAACGGTCCTTCCACTGTGGTAACCATCACCCCTACCAACATGGTCGACGCGGAGCTAAGGATGGGATCAACCCCGTGGACTTCCCCCCTCTCTACCCCTCCTTTTCCTACTTCTCTCTGCCGCCCCTCTTAGTTTTACATTGCCAGAGACCTATTGTCTAATACTAATTGCGCTTGTATATGCTTAAGGCAGTTTTCAGAGCTTGTACAATACAATAGGCCTGAGAAAATGCAAGTTGCTCACCCACTACCCCCCCCTCTCTGACACAGTTTTGTTCCCAATTGGAGTGTCCGGGAGTACCGGGTAAAATATTGTGCATCTATACGTAAACAAGTATAAATCACAATACTCACCCATGTTCGAGCAACAACTTCATAGTTATATGGTAGATTGTCTGAAGATTACATTTCATTGTAGGTATTCAACATGTCTCTGTGCATTTGCTACAATGTTCATATTTTGAAAACCCAATAAAATTTTCAACAAGAAATTCTGGAAAAACTAGTGACTCACTCCCCGTCTAGGTTATTGATTGCGGGTGATTTTAAAAATATATTATATTACACCCTAGATATGTCTAATTCCCAATGTGCACCCAATCATGATTTATCTCATTGGGCTGAGGCTGCTGGTTTTACTGTAATCTGGAGGTGGAAACATCCTACAGACAGATGTCATTATTATCTCCGGTATTCACTTCCTCATCTAGAATAGATATGGCATTTGGCAATGAGGCCCTTCTACCTATGGTGCCTAATGTTGCATATCTCCCTGGAGGTGTATCAGATCATATGCCATTGCTGATTACTCTACAGATAGGACCAAATAGATCTAAAGGGACCAGGCATTTGTCGCCTGGGTGGGTGGGGTGAGTGTGCGGTGGAGGAGATTATTAAACCACACCTGGAATCATTCTGGCACAGTAACGAGGGGACAGCTACGGGCCAAATAGTATGGGATGCTTTCAAGGCTACTACCAGGAAGATGTATTTATCAGCAATTAAAGCAGCGAGAGCAGATCATAATTCGACAATAAACAATATACCAAAGTTCTTTCACCACGATTGCTTAGGTTGTATAACATTGATTTAAGACTGGCTCCCTTGCTCCTTCCTTCTATGGGTCACATATAGTGTTGCTGTCCGAACCTGAAAAGGACCCCCTTCAGTGTTCCTCTTACAGACCTATATTCCTGCTTAACATGGATTTCAAAATACTTACCAAAATACCAGCCAAATGACTTATGCCTGTCTTAGAGCACTTGATCTCCCCTGACCAGACGGGCTTTATGTCGTAAAAAGCCACTAACATTAACCTACGGGGGGTTTTCACCCATACTCAACTTGGACCGGATATTTCCAGTGGAGATATCCTGGTCTTTTTAGACCTGGAAAAGGCTTTTGATTCGATGGACTGGCAGTATATGACCTCAGTGTTGGAAGCATACAAGTTTGGCCCACAGTTCCGACAGTGGATTAATATTTTATATCATAGCCCCACCCCGACCATTAAACTAAATAGCTTGCTTTCAGATTTTTTTTCGGTGAAGAAGGGTACCCGGCAAGGCTGCCCTATGTCTCCTGGGCTCTTTGCCCTACTGATTGAACCCCTGGCTGTGGCTCTTCGAGCCTCTCCAGAGGTGGGGAGTATTCAGGTCAGAAGTCCACTCAAAAAAACCAACACTATATGCAGACAACATGGTTTTATTTTTACGTGATTTGGATACTTCCCTGTCAGCAGTCTTGTCCATGTTGAATTCCTTTGCCGTTTTTTACGGTCTAAGAGTAAATTGGGAAAAATCCCAGATTCTTCCACTTAAAGGTCCTTCTCCTTCTTGCAGGGTTCCAGCCAATTGCCCCTTGCAATAAGTAGATAAGGTTAACCAGTTGCTGACCACCCACCGTGGATTGACAGCGGCAACATGGCTTGATATAGAAAACCGCCACCACCTGACGGCGGCTGCGAGATCCCGAATTGTGAGCGTGCGCGTGCCACCGGAGGCACGCTCGCATGCTCACTGTGTATCGGGGAGCCAGGGAGTGGGTAGGGTGGACTCGTTGCCTGCCGCTACCCGTGATCGCTTCCCCACAGTGACAGAACGGGATCCGTGTATGTAAACACACAGATCTCCTTTCTGACACGAGAGAAGGAGAGTGGTCTTCTGTTCCCTGTATATGGGAGCCGCGATCACTCTCCTGCCCAGTCAGCCCAGCCCCCACACAGTTAGTAACATATCCCAGGGAATACAGTTAACCCTTTGATCACCCCCTAGTGTTAACCCCTTCCCTGCCAGTGACATTTACACAGTAATCAGTGCATTTTCATAGCACTGATCGCTGTATAAATGTCAATGGTCCCAAAAAAGTGTCAAAAGTGTCCGACATGTCCGCTGCAATATTGCAGTTCCGCTAAAAATCGCATATCGCCGCCATTACTAGTAAAAAAAATAATAATAAAAATCCCATAAATTAATTCTCATTTGTCGTAAACGTGGAAACTTTTGCTCAAAACAATCAATATACGCTGATTGCGTTTTTTTTTTTACCAAAAATATGAAGACAAACATATATCGGCCAAAACTGATGAATAAATTCTTTTTTTTACATTTTTTTTTTGGTATATGTATTTTAGCAAAAAGTAAGAAATACTGTTTTTTTTTTTTTTTTTTGCAAAATTGACGCTCTTTGTTTGTTTATAGCGGTGATCAGAAGTGACGCGGAGGCGATCAAATACCACCAAAAGAAAGCTCTATTTGTGGGAAAAAAGGACGCCAATTTTGTTTGGGTACAACATCACACGACCATGCATTTGTCAGTTAAAGCTACGCAGTGCCAAATCCCAAAAAGTTCTCTGGTTGTAAAGGGGGAAATCCTTCCAGGGCTGAAGTGGTTACTATACACTATATAGTGCTACTATAAACGAGGTTGCTAAACTCCTCTCTAATGCCCACCTAACCACCTGTCCACTTGACCCTATTCCCTCTCAAATACTACACTCACCCTCTGACTCTGCGCTCTCTAACTCACATCTTCAATCTCTCCCTCTCTTCTGGCATCTTCCCCAACGCTCTAGAACATGCATTGGTCACCCCCATACTCAAAAAGCCATCCCTGGACCCTACCAATCTAAACAATCTGCGCCCTATCTCCTTGCTCCCCTTTTCTTCCAAACTCCTAGAACGCCTAGTCTACAACTAACTGAGTGACTACCTTGTTAAGAATAACCTACTGAACCCCCTTTAATCTGGATTTCGCCCTCAACATTCCACAGAAACTGCCCTTCTTAAACTCACAAATGACCTACTAACTGCAAAAACCAATGGACACTTCTCTATACTCCTACTCCTGGATCTTTTGGCTGCCTTTGATACTATCGACCACCCCCTCCTCCTCAAAAATTTTACTCCCTCGGTCTTCGTGACTGTGCTCTTCAGTGGCTCTCGTCCTACCTATCCCATCGCACTTTCAGCGTAACCTACAACTCTACCTCCTCCTCTCCTCTTCCCTTCTCTGTTGGGGTCCCCCAAGGTCCCGTTCTTGGACCCTCTTATTTTCAATATACACCTCTTCCCTGGGTCGGCTGATAGCCTCCCACGGCTTTCAATATCATTTCTACGCTGACGATACCCAAATCTACCTCTCCACCCCCCCAACTCACCCCATCAGTCTCCTCACGTATTACTAGCTTATTAACAGACATATCTGCCTGGATGTCCCACCACTTTCTTAAACTCAACTTGTCCAAAACTGAACTCATAGTATTTCCTCCCCCACGTTCCAGTTCCCCCGACTTCTCTGTCAAGAGCAATGGCACAACCATCCACCCATCCCCACATGTCAGGGTGCTTGGTGTTATCCTGGACTCTGAACTCTCCTTTTGGCCCCACATCCAATCACTTTCTAAGGCTTGCCGTCTCAATCTCTGCAACATCTCTAAAATACGTCCCTTCCTAACCAATGAAACCACAAAGCTCCTGATTCACTCCCTGGTCATCTCTCGTCTCGACTACTGCAACT
>BLSH010250597.1:38745-59710 GCA_018402905.1 Glandirana rugosa
TTTTATATATGTCCTTTCCCCCATTCTTAAAGTAAAAATCATTCAATTACAAGGGTTACTCGCAATTCCTCTCTTAGACGGTTCGGACGTTGGACACGAAGTCATGGACATTATTACCTCACTGTAAGTTCCAATAATTTAGTCTCTGACTTCATCATTATATATACGGGTCTATAATAATAATAATAATATGTCCTAAATATATCGCGTCTGTCAAACGCGTCGCGAAATGTTATAATCCCGTCTGTCATGTTAATGTTATGTTAAGTTATGTCCTCCTTAGTCTCCTGGGACGAGCAATCTCGAATGTTAGATCCTCCCTCCCAATTTACTATGTTTTCCCGTTGATTCCTCCTGTATTGAATTGTATTGTAATTGTACTGTCTGCCCTAATATTGTAAAGCGCTGCGCAAACTGTCTGCGCTATATAAATCCTGTATAATAATAATAATAATATCTGGGCATATATATTACTACTTCAGTCTCTGATTTAATAACCTTGAATGTCACTCCATTATTACAGGTACTGAAGCACAGGTTGCAGGCTTGGCAGATTCTCTCCTTAACGCTCATTGGGAACATTAACTTACTAAAAATGAAATTCTTACCCCCTTTCCTGTATATATTTTGCAATTCACCAGTTTGGATACCAAAATATATATTCAGGAGCATAGACTGGTTGGTGTCCGCCTTCCTATGGAATGGGCGGAACCCCAGAATCAAATTGCAGGTGCTTCAGCAGCGATGGAAGCAGGGGGGAGCTGGTGGTACCGGATTTTCTCCGATATTTCCTGGCCGGTCAATTATTATTTGCCCAGAGGTGGCTAGCTATTCCAGATGATGATGCGGCAGTTGCCTTGGAGGCAGCTATAGTCGGTTCCTATGAGGCTTTAACACATCTTCTGTTCAGAGGGAGTAGGGCTCCTTATCCCATTACTGCATCTATGCGTGCAACTGTTAGAGCATGGGTGGTGGCAGACAAGGCAGAATCAGGGGACTGTCAGGTTATTTCACCCCATACTCCGTTATGGAAAATTCTCAGCTTTCACACTTTTATAAATATCCTGACCCTATTATATTGACCAAATTTGGTATTAAAAAGGGGGGATGTTGTTGGGAAAGGCACACTCCATCAATCTGAGGCTTTGAAATCTAAATTTACATTGCCTAACTCTCACCTGTTTTGTTATTTACAACTCTGCCATGCATATCATTCTCAATTTGGTAATACCCCCATCACTTTACAAGAGAGTGATATGGAGTCTATGCTTAGGGATGATTCTTTAGACAAAGCTCTATCTAATATTTATGTAGCCAATGGCCCCCTTAGGGGTGACTGGTAGTTGTGGTTCACCTGTCTCTCTGCCCTCAATCACACACTTTTCCGTTCATCCGTAGTCACTGAACAGGCTGGTACTTGGTTTTTGTTGTTTTATTAAGGGGTTAAACTTGGATAGGGTAGAGACGACTGTGAGATGGCCAAAGATTGAGAAACAGGACCATGTTTTTTTTTTTTTTTCCTCAATATGTTTATTGAAATATAAAGGCATAACATTGAACAATACATTTTAGAAGAAAATCATAAGTATATGTAAATTTAAGTATAGATTCAGCATAGATTACATAGTTAGGTATATAGGTATATAGTGCTCAGTTGTAAAGCTGTCAGGGCTTAGAAATTAACAGCAATTAAACTGTAAAATGAACAATAGGTAGTTCAATCTTGAATAATGATGTCAGAACCAAGCACATATATTAACTCGGCAGAGAGAAGGAAAAAGAGAAGAGAAAGTGTAGTTAAAAGAAAGTCTGTGAGGAAAAAGAACCTGAAAAAGAAGTAGGATAGGGTAAAGCTTAGGTAAGGTTTAGAGTGGGTTGTTGAATGGCTGTATGGGAATTAGTTGGAATCAACCAGGTGATAAATCAGCTGAAAAGGTTTTTGTAGATCTCTGTATGTTTAAATATGAACCACTGTTTCCAAATGGTATGAAGATGTTCAGTTGAATCTCTCTTGATTGCAATTGTCTCTTCCAAATGTCTGATGTCATGGACTTTTCCAATCCAGTCCTTAATAGAAGGAGTAGTTGTCAGTTTCCAATGAAGTGGAATAAGCACTTTAGCAGCATTAAGGAGATGTCTAGTTAAACTGTTTTTGTAGGATTTATAAGAGGAATTATTTATATGTAGGAGGCAGCATGCAGCATCTAGAGTGAGAGTGGTGTCCGTGATCTTTTTAATCCAGTATATGACCCTATTCCAGAATGCTTGTATAGGCGCACAATCCCACCATATATGCAGAAAAGTGCCCTTTTCATTATGACATCTCCAACATCTATCCGAGAGCAGACTATTCCATGTTTTAAGTTTAACTGGTGTAATGTACCATTGGGTGCGGATTTTTTAAGCATTCTCTTGCAGCTTCGTGCTTATTGAGCATTTGTGGGTGAAGACAGCTGCTTTCTCCCACTGTTTGTCGGAGATTATTACTTTTAAATCTTTTTCCCAACGTGTTTTGCAAATGTCTGCTCTTTCAGAAAGAGGCCGCGAGAGCCATTTATATGCCATGGATGTGCAGTTACTTATGGGTTTCTGGTCAAGGCAAATTTTTTCAAAACCTGTGAGGTCTCTCGTGAGTGCCTTTTTTTGTTTATTATTCTGGATATAGTCATATATCTGAAGGTAGCTCCAAAAAGGCAAATGGTTCTGTGTGAACAATTGGCTTAGCTCTGAGATATCTTTAATTTTACCCTTGGAAGTGCAGTGCTTAACAAGTAGGGGGTTGTTAGAGGCTAAAGGAGTAAGGTTAAACCTATTTATCCCTGGTATGAAGTCTGGGTTTTGCAGTAGTGGGGTTAGAGGGCTTGGTGAGGACGAGATATTGTGTGAGGAGATGATTTTGTGGAAAATACTCAGCGTACTAGATATCAAAGGATGATTAGCTATGTCAGGTGGGTAGTTTTTGGGGTTTGACCAAGGCAAAAAGTGAACTGAGTCACTCTGACCGTTTATCTCAAGCTTAACCCAATCTTTATTCTCTTGATGGCAATGCCAATCAATAATTCTTGTTAAGTGGGTAGCAAAGTAATATTTCTTATAATTGGGTATCCCCAGACCGCCTTTTGCCTTATCTAGGTGGAGAAGTTTCAGATTGATTCTCGGCTTTTTGTCTGCCCAAAGGAACTTTCTCTGTTTGTGTGTTAGATTTAGGAAGAAGGTTCGCGGGAGTGATATTGGAAGAGCATGAAATAGATACATTAATCTAGGGAGAAGAACCATCTTCAGGATAGCAGCCCTACCGAACCAGGAGAAATTTCTAGGGTTCCAGCTGTTGAGATCTTTCCCTATTTTCTCAAGGATAGGGAGAAAATTCTTAGCATAAATTTGGTCTAAATTGGAGGTTAATCTTATTCCTAAGTATTGAAGGCCAGTGTCTTCCCATTTGTATGGGCAATTTTCGTTAGTTAGTTTCGCTGTTTCTTTGCTCAAAGAGATGTTCATTGCTTCGGATTTTTTGTGGTTAATCTTAAAGTTTGCAATGTATCTAAACAGCTGGAACCATTTGTTCAAGTTGGGAATAGTGATGTGAGGTTGGAAGATGAAAAACAACATATCATTCGCGTAAGCTGCGGTTTTGTATTCTGTTTCTTGGATTTTAATCCCGTGAATATCTGGTTGTAAATTAATAATTCTGATTAGGGGTTCTAGTGTTATAATGAAAAGGATTGGGGATAGAGGGCATCCCTGTCGGGTCCCATTTTTAATTTGAATCGGGTCAGAAAAGGTGTCGTTAACTCTGATTCTAGCACTAGGATTGGAGTATAAGCTATTGATCCAGTTCATTATTTTCTCTCCAAGACCTATATACTCACATGTAATTGTCATATAATCACAGGCAATTCTGTCAAACGCTTTTTCAGCGTCCGTTGACAGTAGCATGGCCTCTATTTTGTCTGAATGTGCTCTGTGAATCAGGTTTAACGATTTTATAATGTTATCCCTGGCTTCCCTACCAGGCATAAAACCTACCTGATCTGGTCCAATAATTTTACTCAGTATGGGTTTGATCCTGTTAGCCAGGATTTTCGCCAAAATTTTTAGGTCAAGATTAAGTAATGAGATGGGCCTATAATTTGAACAATCGGTGGGGTCCTTGTCTTTTTTCGGGATAACAGTGATGTGGGCGAGAGTAAAATCTCGAGAGGGAGGAGTCTGGTTGTGAGTCAAGTGATTGAGGGCTGAGGTGAGGGGTTTGTTTAGGGAACTTTCAAATGTTCTGTAATATATTGACATGAAGCCATCTGGGCCTGGGCTCTTACCAGGCTTCATATCAGTAATTGCAGACGTGACTTCTTCGCTTGTGATAGCCTGATTGAGGAAAAGTGTCTCCTCGACAGTAAGTTTAGGGATTTTGCTGTCGTTAAGGAATTTTTGTATGACTTGTTCTCTTGAACCTATACAATCTGTCGGCTTGTTTTGTGGAGGAAGGTTATACAGTTTGGAATAGAAATTATAGAATTGTTGGGCAATTATTTCTGAATCGTATGTAGGTTTGCCTTGTTTGTCCCGTATGCAGTGTATGTTACCTGTGTACTGGGATTCTTTAAGGGCTCTAGCTAGATATTTGCCGCTTTTGTCACCCGATTCATAGTAAATTGATTTTTTCAGGTACAGTGCTCTTCTATGGTTGCGGTCTAATATATCTTGTAGCTCTTTCCTTCTATCTAGTAGTTCCTGCTCTACGGCTAGTGATAGTGATTGCTTGTGTTGCGATTCTAGGGTGTTAATTTGAGAGATTATGTTATCTAGGTTTTTTTCTCTTTCCCTTTTTTTCCTTGAGCCTATCTTGATAAATTCCCCTCTAATGACACTTTTGTGGGCTTCCCATATTGTCATGGGTGAGATGTCTGGGGTATTGTTCAGTTTAAAGTAATCAGAAATAGAGGTGCCAATGCTATCCTGAGTTTCACGATCTGTCAGCAGGGCAGCATTGAGCCTCCAGTTAGAGCTCTTCTTTGTGTAATTCTGCGTCGAGAATGCTATAGAGATGGGTGCGTGATCAGAAAGTGTGATTGTACCTATGTCTGCTCTGGATATCTCAGATAGATCTCTCTGAGAGATAAATATGTGATCTATTCTGGTATATCGCTTATGAGGTGCCGAGAAAAATGTAAAATCCTTGGTGGTGGGATGTAGGGATCTCCAGGTATCTATTAGACTTAGGGATTGTAAGAGTACTTTGATTTTTTTGAGGATTTTGTATGCTAGGTAGGTTTGTCCAGAGGACGTGTCTTGGATCGGATTAAGAGGGGTATTAAAATCACCTCCCATTATTATACGTCCCCTGGCAAAACCTTTAAGTTCATCCGTGACATGACGACAGAAGGATAAGTGTGCCTTGTTGGGAAAGTAAACGTTTGCAATGGTCGTCGGTTTCCCATTGAGAATGCCTTTTAGGAAAATGTACCTTCCATTGATATCTATGTGTTGTTGTTCTACTTGGAATGAAGCATGTTTGCTCAGGAGTATAGAGACTCCTTTAGTCTTAGCTGATTTGTTAGTAGCATGAAAGGCCTGTGTAAAGTAATTGTCTGTTAATTTAGGAATCTGGGTTTCTTTAAAATGGGTCTCTTGAAGCAAAACTATCTTGGGTTTCTTTTTACGTAATTCCCTAAGAATTTTGTGTCGTTTTTCTGGGATGTTGAGTCCATTTACGTTGTGGGATATTAAGTCAGGAGAGGTGCCCAACCCTGAGTAAGCCATAAGCGGTGGTGGGCAGAACAATGGAAAGAGAAACAGAAAAAGGAGGAGAGATAGTTAGATAGGTAGTGGAGAGGGAGGAAAAAAGAGAAAAAAAAAATATGATAAGAGAGAAGAAAGGGGAGAGAGAGAAGAGAAAAAAAAAAAGAAGGAAAGGGTCCAGACGTAGAAAGAAATTAAGCAAATCTGGATTAACAAAACTTGGAGATTTCAAGGATTATATGTTTACCTTCAGGTTGATTGGAGTAAATTTGGTAAAAGGTTCACTCTATTGAGGATAGATCTCTTGAGGGCAAGTAGGTGACGCAAGGGAAGATGGGTTGTGTTTACAATATCTTAGTGATAGTTGGGTGATTGTGAATGTATTGGAGCTCTTCTCCATTAGGGACAGGTTCTATTCACCTGTTTTAAAGGGAGAAAAATGGGGAAATGAAAGGTTAAAGGTTAAATGCGGCTAGAGCGAATGATAAGTATGGCAGGGCAGATAATCAAGGTGTTTGAGGGAGATGTGCAAACAATAATCCTTGAAATTAACATGACAGTTAAGTATTCTGATAACACTGACGATAATCAGACAATCAATAACCTCTAATAAATCAAACAATATTGTTAACGTCTTTAGTTGTAATATAGAATAAGTTTACCGTAAACCAACCTCCTGAGTGGAGGGTAACCATCAGCAGAAAGACATATGTTAAGTGGTATACCGACCGACCCCTTCAACAGGTGAGGGGTCCGTGGGTAGATTTATGTGTCAATCCATCATAGGGTGTCGTAGGAAAGCATATCTATGGATAAACCAACAACATTGCCCTCCAGAGTCCACCCCATCATGTGAATGATGTTGTCTTGTTCCCCCTCAAAAGACCACATCAGAGGCAGACGAGAGCCATACACCAAAGGGGCCACTTACAGTCGGCCACCTCGGTGTACATGGCTCCCCCCCGCCTATTTCTGATAGATAGGTTAGCCAGCTATATATAGATGGGAGAAAAAACATGAGAGAATTGTAAACTTAATAAAAGAAAGCATAACCTTATGATCAGTAACCGTACAACTCACGGGGTCATACCCCCTCAAAAAAAAGAGGAAAAAAAAAAGGAAGAACATAAAATCTTCATTGTAGAGGTTGGCCCTGTGTGGGTCCGTATGTGACTTCCAATGGCCAGCCCCCTCGTCAAGTCACAGTCTATGATGATGTGACCATGAGCTTCCAAATAATGAACAGAGAAGGGAGCTCTTTTATTAGTCCACACTTGTAGAAGGAAGGCATTTGGCTCAGAGGCTGTTTAAGCTGTCAGTAGAAAGGCTGATGTGAAATAGGTAATCCTGGGCTAGTTGGACCTCTGATGTAGTTTCTCTGTGTCAGAGTCCAAGGCATGTGGATAATGTAGTGTGAAAAGTACTCACATTTCTTCAGGATGTGTGGTGTGCCGATCAAAGCTTGATTTAAAGTAGTCTCTTATCTGCAGGCCGATCTGCTGGTTGAGTGTGTATCCACTGATGCCTACTTCCTTGATCCTGTGAGGTAAAGTGGGCGTTGCTCGAGGCATGTTGATGGGAAAACAAGTCAGATGTAAAGAAAACACAAAAGGAATAGTGTTGTAGCCTTGTTTCAAGAGAGAAATATATGCAACGTTCAGTGATAAATCTTTATGTGGTATCATAGTGCCATCTACTGGTTAGTCCATGAAATTGCGCTCAGAGATAATTATTTCTGAAAGATATGTCATATATGACATAGCAAACCAATATAGATGGAAGTTATAAACTGTGAATGAGGAACTGGGAGATAACACGTTAAAGTGAGTTCTTTTAGGGCTGGATTGACAATATGAGTACATTACCATACTCGGATGAATAAGGAGGTGTCTATCGTATCTTCTGTTAGGTTGGCTTCGTAGTGTCAGCTACAATTCTGAGGAGATCTTAAAAAGTCAAGGATACAGGTTATTTAAAGAAACATATGTAAATCTTCTGGGGAGAAAAAAAAAAAAAAAAGAAAAAAGGAGGGAAGTGAATCGAATAAGGCACATTTAGAGTGTTAGTGCATCAATGTTTCCCTTTAGCCTTGGGTGTTTCAGCATATTTGGCCTTTTTTCCTCCAGCTTGAAATGGGGATTTGCAAGGGGTAGCTCTGTTAGATGTCGTATTCAGTGGTATTGGGGGGGGGAAGACGAAATTCTTTATACCATTCAGGCCAGTCTATTAGGTCAATCTGGGTTTGTTCACAGAAATGTGGCAGGTCATCAGGGGTTCTTAGAAGGAGCTGTTTCCCATTATATGTGGCTTGTAGAGCAAAGGGAAACTTCCACCTGTAATTAATTCCTTTGTTTCTTAGGACTTCTAGTAGGGGTTTTATGGCTCTTCTGTTGTTCAGGGTGATTGGTGACAGGTCTTGATAAACCTGAATGTTAGCTTCATTAAAAGTAATTTGTTCATTTTGCCTGGCCTTAGAAATAATTTCCTCTTTTAGTGGATAACTGTTCAGACAGCAAATAATGTCCCTGGGGGGGAGTCCTCCGTGGGTCTGGGCCTTAGAGCCCTGTGTGCTCTATCAAAGTCAATGGGGGCTTATGTTGGTCTATCCAGAAGGTTGTTGAATATGGCACAAAGCGCTGATTTTAATTGTTCTGGTGGGACCGATTCGGGGATCCCCCTAACCCTCAGGTTATGTCTCCTCCCCCTGTTATCCAGGTCCTCCAAATGGCGATTAATGGCGATCAGGTGTTGGGAATGAGTGGCTGTAACATGCTCCAGGCGTTTTATAGCCTTTTCCCTGATTCTCCCTGCTCTGTCACTGGCCGCGATTTGGTCTGAAAGTGTATGTATCTCAGCTTTAAGATCTGAGAAGGCCGTGGCAAATGATCTTTTAATATCCGCTGCAATCTCGGACATATCAGAGTATGGGTGGCTGGTCTGTGGGTGAAGTTTCCCTTACCAGGTCCTCCGATGTTGCCAGTGATGTGGTATCAAAGCCCTCGTCCTCCTCGTGCTCTGTCCCTGACGCCATCTTGGATGCGGCCTGATGTTTCTTCCCCTTCTCTTGAAATTTAAATAAATCGGATATGTTTTTGTTCGCGGAGAAGGTGGCCGATCGTTGCTGGCGGTGTTGTGAGCCAGATTTTGTGATTCTGCCCATGTTTAGCTCGGAAGGAAGCCGCGATGCTAATGGATTGCGGAACCCGTCCCTGGAGCTCGTCTCCTAAGCAGCCATCTCCCGTGCGCGCCAAGCCACGCCCACCAGGACCATGTTATGTACACCACCGTATATACACTCTTTCTTCCTCCAGCACTGATGCTTGCTGACCATTACTCTCCTTCTTCCTCCAGCACTAATACTTGTTGACAGTTACACTCTTTCACTTCTCTCCTGCACAACACTTGTTTCCTTACTGTTAGGCCTGAAGGGAAATGTATCAAGTCCATTACATCTTCCTCCTCCCCTGCTAGCACGTGGTGAGGCCTGCATTTCCTTGTCAGCAGGACCTCCGGACCGCCCGTCACAGGCAAGGGCTATGGGCCCTCGATTGTAAGACCCTCAGATGGTAGCTAAGTACAATTGTGCTAGCCGGGTCTTGATGGACTACTGCTCCCAGCCCATGTTCTTCCAGGCTTCTCCAGCCTACCTCACTGTCCAGTGACTGAATGGCTCTTTCACCTTCCACAGACCGTCCACTGTTTCCTCCCAGCCTGCTCCAGTCCTCTTCTCCAGCTCCCAGGGTCTGTCACTCACCGCACCGGTGGATCCTTTAAAGAGCCTTTCCTTTTGCTCTCCTGCTCCCTTGTGCTACTCCAGGATCTCTCTCCATTCCTGGCTGCAGCCGCGCCACCAGGCCTCCAGGTCACCCCCCCCCAGACTTAGCAACCTCTGCTACATCTCCACTCTTCCACCCAATACTCTCCTCCCCCAGCTGGGCAGATCACAGTATTTAAGGAGGCCTCCCCCTGCCAATTCAGGATGGGGATTGGTCAGGGCTCCTTAACATACTTCAGAAAGTGACACCTCCTCATCCCTTTTCCAGAGCCTTCTCAAAACAAAGGGGAGGAGTAACCAAGGGGTGTTCCTTCCTGCAATCTCCAGCTCTTCCTGGGTCACTCCCCTGCCCAGATCAAAACATTCAGGCCTGCACTTATTGTCAGGTCTGACTAAATTTGCCTCTCCTAGCAAAAATCTACTACAAAAAGCACCTATTACTATAGGAGGGCTACAATTACAAGTGATTGTTTACAGATATAAGCAAGGTCCTTTCATCTTGAAGAGCAGCTTGGGAGGGGGTGTTCTCTCAGTTAGACAGGGATGACTGGGATGATCTTTGGGACATAAATCTTTCCGGACTGGTTTCGGCTAGAGACCATCTTATCCAATACAAAATCCGGAATCGGATATACCATACTCCAGCTAGATTTGGTAGAATTTTTCCCTCCCATTCGTCTTGCTGCTGGTGTGCACCTCACCCAGGGCGGATTTTATACACATTTTTTGGGACTGTGTGGCTATACAGAGGCTTTGGCTGGAGGTTACCAAATGTATCAAAGAAGTTACTACTCTCTGTGTTAAGCCTACTGTGGAAGTGTGTCTCCTGGGACTAGTTGATGCCCTGGCTCCTAGGAGAGTAACATGTACCCTTTTAACATTACTATTTTACTATGCTAGAAAGCTGATAGTCCTCATTTGGAAAAAGAAAGAAGGGTATCCCTGCGCAGTGGGAAATATTGTGGTGTGGAGCTGCTGCCTCTACTCACCTCCACCTGATCAGGTGTTGGCTATTAATTTAATAAGTAAGGATAGTTAAGTTGGCGCTGCTCTTATTAATTATGTGTGGTAGGTGAATATGTGTTTTTTGGTACAAAATGCTAAACAACTTTTGTGAGCTTCCAAGTTGAAACAGTAAAACATAACCTTAGGGTCAAGATGACGCCGCTCCAGATGACGTCAGAGTGACAAAACGTGTTGGGCAGAGCCTCAGGGTGTCATTGCATCACTTCCGGTCTGGAGCCAGCACTGGCATTTGGAACGAGCGGTGCGGTTATAAAGATGTGCGGGGGACGCACAAGAGCCAATCATGCATGGGACCTTTTGTCATATGACCTGGTATCCAATAGCCTATCAGCTGGCCCCATCAGCCAGACATATCGAGCCAAGAGTGCATGACGTCACTACGACAGGGGGAGGGGGGGTGGAGCGTATTGCGTCATCCACACGGAAGTAAACAGGAAAAAGAATGCCGAGCATGGAGAGAGGGAGGGGAAAGAGGCGGGGCCATGTGTCCAAGCGACGGCCAAGTGTGCTAATCACTGGAGACCAGCCGCAACCCTCTCAATAAAGTATTAAGTATTTTTTAGGCAGGGAAGCTGCCAGCCCTAGATCTTGACAGAGGGGACATGAATAAACGGCCCACATGCATTGGATAGGGCACAAATGGGGATCAAGGCAGACAGAGCAAAAATAAAAAACAGCAACCATAAGCAAGATGTTAAAAAAGAGGTATCTCAAAAATCCAAATTCACCTGGATATAACAGTCACAGTTGTCCAAAAAAGATATATATGAGATATATATGAGATATTGCAATTGTATATCAATAACAGGGCAGTACTGGTGGTCATATATAAATATGAATGTAAGTACGGTAGTGTGTAAGTCGCACCTCCCCATGTCACGCACTGTCGTGAGATTCCTGGGGATAAAAAAATAAGGAAAGAAAAGGACAGTAATTGAATATACAAAATATGAATACATTGCCAAGATATACTGTATGCCCAAGTACTATCGCTCCCAACCCCCAGGTACAAAGCCACCCAAAAATGGTTTAAAAGAGACAGCCTCGTTAAGTCCAGGAGGCGAGATGGCATTGAGTTTAAAAATCCACCATAGTTCGCATTGTAAAATGGCTTTGTCCCAATCACCACCACGTGGGCTAGGGTGTATACGGTCAAGCACCAAGAATCTCTCTCACTCGGGGGAAGTGTCCACCATAGATTTGTCTAACATGCTGTCCTAGGAGGCCCCTCATTTACAGTTTGCGTGCTTTGAATATGTCAGTAAGCCCTCCTCCAGAGTTGGAGTTTGGTTTTCACCACTTAAAAAGCAGAACAGTCACATGTAAGGAGATATATTACTCCTTTTGTCTTGCAATTCACATAGTGGTGGGGGGTGTACTTGTCGCCATTGGGTAGTATAATATTCTTAGATATATTAATGTACTGGCAGTACAACCACCACAGCAAAAGGTGCCAGGATATTTGTAGGTATCACTCCGTGCGTTGCCTTTGTGTTCACTTTGGACCAGCGAATCTCTTATAGATTTTGCACGCCTGAAAATGACACTGGGGGATTCTTAACATCATTGTAATAAAATAAAACTGTTCTACTGCATATCCTTTATCACACACAGCTAACCTTAAAGTGTTATTAAAGTCTTGTTTTTTTTTCTAAATAATAAACATCCCCCTCTTCTCAGGTCCCTCGCTGGTCCCTCCCTCTTTCTGGGTGCCACAACAGCAAGCAGCTTGCTATGGGGGCATCCAAGCAGGCACGCACCCGAGCCATGGCTCTGTGTGTCCATCCAGACCCAGAGCCATGGCTCGACTCCGTTCCCTCCATCTTCTGATTGGCTCACTGGTTGTGATTGACCCAATGGCTCCCATTGCTGCCAAAAGCCAATCAGGAGTGCGAGTCCCCAGACAGCCAAGGCTCTTGTGGGCATCGCTGGATCGAGAGGTGGCTCAGGTAAGAATTAGGTGGGGCTGGGGGAGCTGCTGCACACAGAAGGTTTTTTACATTCATGCATAGAATGTACCTTGTGCCTTTACAACCATTTTAACAAAAAACAACAAAGTGCAGTACTTAGAATGCAGTAGTCAGGAGTAAGAAATGTTAAACGCAGTGAGGGGAATTCAAAACTGGTGCAGTCGAAATTTGGAATAGCTGTGCATGGCAATCAATCAGTTTCTATCTTCAGCTTGTTCAGCTTTAAGGCTTCATGCACACAGGACTTGAAAAAAATGTCAGTAGCTTATCAGTGATTTTTTTTCAGCTTTTACCAGCGTTATATTACCGCGGTTTTTCCCGCTTTTTTTTTTTGCGTTTTTAAAGGGCCAGCGTTTTTTTTTTACAATTGATCTAGAACGTCCAAAAACATTGGGGATCTATGTTTTTGAGCGTTTTTGGGTTTTTGAGCGCTTGAATGTTTTTACAGCTGAAAACGTCCAAAAGAACCCTCTGGTCTTGGGTTTTTTACAGCTCAAAAACGTCACTGCTAGAAACAGTTGATAACAGCCTATGTGTGCATGAACACATAGGATAACATGATGGAGGGTTTATTGACTATAGAAAAAAACATCTGCAGCTAAAAACAGCTGCTGTAAAACAGTCAAAAAACATCCTGTGTGCATGAGGCCTAAAAATGAAAGCTATGAGCTGGTTGGTTGCCATGCACAGCCGCTCCAGATTCTGTCTGCTCTAGTTTTGATAAATTCCCCTAAGGGCTCATTCAGACATGCGCTGAGACAGGTCCTGTATGTTGAGACACTTTTTGCTGCATCTGCATCCACCAGAGAGCTTCCCCTATAGAAGTGGGTGCACAGATCTGAATGCAGACACTGTGCGTTCTGATACATGCATCCTTTCCTGTCTGCATGTCAAATTTTGACATTCGACTATGTCCATGGAGCTGCTGCATCCCAATTGACTTTGACTGGACTGCCTGCACAAGGATGCACAGAACACCATGCATCCCCACACAGTACACGGCCATCACACAAGGCATGGACACATGGACTTCATGTGAATGAGGCCTAATTGTCATGTGGGCCAGATAGCAGGAAAGAGGAGATGTTGTGTAATTAAAAGAGAAGTGTGGGAACTGTATTTAAGAATAATACTTACCTAGGTGGATGTTGCATCTGTCCCCCGCTGGCTCTAAGGCTGAGAACCGAGCAATCAAACAGCCGATCATTCAATTCTCGGTGCTGAGCTGGTGACTGTCAGTCTCTGGCTCTGCTCTGCCCCCCCAGTGCTCACTGAAAAACTGGGCTGTGGAGTGGCTGGCTCAGGCTCTCAGCAGCTCGCTGAGCTGGGTGCTGGTCCAGGCGTGTGAGCAAATCCCAACTCTATGATTGCGATCTTTCCCCAGCCTGGACCGACTCTGTGACCTCAGCTTAAGCCTGCTCTTAGCTGAAAATGGTTAGCGGGAGTGCAAAACAATCTGCACTGATGTGATCAACAGGAGAAGTACAACCAAACAGGTTATGGCTGTAAAAAGAGAAAAGAGAAAAATTGCAGCGCCCAAATATTATGGTAAAATGGTCATAAAAAAGAATGATTTATGTTGCCTTGATTTATTTTGAACACAAGAAGATTGAGATTCATCCCTCTGCCTCCTAAGTTGGGACTATTGTTGTTCATTATATATACACCATTCTTTTTTATGACCATTTTACCATAATATTTGGGCGCTGCAATTTTTCTCTTTTTATCTGTTGGGACAATTGGATCAGTTGTTGTTTGCGAGCAGCCTATGTTACACATTTTACTGTATACTGTTCTCATAATTTTTAAACTCTACTGTTGTTGTGAGCGCGGACTTTTATTCTATATATATATAAGGTTATGGCTGTACTTCTCCTTTAATAAATCTCTCACACAACCTGTCTCTCTTCTCCTGTTTGGCATTACTTGCGACAGTTGATAAATGTCCCCATTTATGTTATGAACTCACCCTCCAAGGCCCAGGCAGGCTGTTCCTCAGCACAGGCTTTAAATCCAGGCTCTTTCTCCCCGAAGCTTGAAGGTCCTTCAGGCACCCTCTTTCCTACTCCAGAGGGCTGCCACGATTCCCCTCTCATAGTCCAGGACCTCCAGACACCTGCTGCCCTGGCCAGGGTCTCCAGACACCACCTCTCCTAATCTGGGACCTCCAGACACCCCCTCACCTAGTCCATTACCTCCATTGTACCCCCCCATCCAGGGGCTTTTGCCACACCAAACACCATTTCCTAGTCAATGGCCTCCTCTGCACCCACCCTCCTAGTCCATGGCCTCCTCTGCACTCCTCTCCTAGTCCAAGACCTCCTTTACAGCTCACCCCAAGTCAAGAGCCTCCTCTGCACCCTGCTGTCTGATTTCCAGGTCTTTTATCAACCCCAATTTTCAAGTCCAGGGCCTCCGGTGTACTCCCCTCCCAGTCCAGGGCCTCCTCTGCATGCCCCAATCCAGGGCCTCCTCTGCACCCCCAGTCAAGGGCCTCCTGTGTACTCCCCTCCTATTCCAGGTCCTCCTCTGCACCTCCCCACTCCAGCACCCCCCTTTCACCCCCCAGTCCAAGGCCTCCTCTGCACCCCCCAGGTAAGGGCCTCCTCTGCACCCCTAGACCAGGGACTCCTCCACAATCCCCAGCCAAAGGCCTCCTCCGTATCCCCTACCAGCCCAGGGGCCTCCACTGCACCCTCTAGTCCAGCGGTTCCCAGTGTGGGCGGGGGCAGAACCCCTGGAGGCGCTCCCCTATATGCGTCACCCAGGGCAGCCGTTCCTCCCTGCACCCCCCCCACAGTTTCGGCCCTGTAAGATGTAATGTTTCAGTTTACATATACTGTAACAGAACACTTGAAAAATTGTGCCTTTTTCTTTAATATAGTGAATGATATTGGTTCATGGGTTCTGCAGCTTTTTACCATGTCACTGCTTCTGGGTCCAACACCATCTTGGTGGACTGGCACCTGGACTCTGGCAGTACTGATGTTTATCCACCAAAATTGACTGTATCAGCAGAGACCACTTGACTATTGCTAATGATTTGTAACCATCGCCGCTAGCTTCACTGATGCAGGATTTAGCTTATTAAATAAAAATTATATTTTGAGGTGTTTGAATCTGAAATTCAGTATCTTCAGTAATACGCTTCATATTCCTGGACAGTGAATAGCATAAATGTGTTTTTACTTAATTGTCCATTTTATGTACTTGTATGGTAAGGTAACAGTAGTTAGACTTGAAAAGTACCTGTTGTACCAATATTTCAAAGACAAATTTGGAATTGTATGGGGTTGATTTACTAAAGCAAAATTGGCTGTTCACTTTGCAAGTGAAGCTGCACTGTGCATGGGAATTTTCCCTAGAGCTTAGTGAATATAGTGAAATTTCCATAAAGCTTAGTGAATGCAGTAAAATTTTACATGCAAAGAAAAAAAAACAGCATTTACTCTTACGTTCACTGACAGACGCAGCTCTTCTTATGACACATGGGGTTATGCTCATATCACTAGGAGTAGACTAGGCAAAAATAAAACAAAAGCATTGGTTGGCCCCTCCCAGGGGGCCGTCCTCACCTTAGCATATAATCCCCCTGTTCTGCATAGCACATCAGTTTTTATTGCCTAGTGCAAGGAGTAGACCTGGTTCCCTATGGGATCTGCAGTCTCCTGAAGGTTTTTCTGATGAAGACTGCTATCAAGAAGCCGGCTGGTGGTATAGAGGATATCTAGAATCCAAAAACTTTCCCCAGTCCGGCCAACTTCTATGCGAGCCACCCTTAGCGAGGGCACGCCGCATAGCGCCCGTTTCGTGCGGGCAGCCAGTGGCTAATCCCACTAGAGCCCAGTGACTGGTTCTGTTCCTGTCCAGGGGCCTGGCCAGCAGCATGCCTCTCTGTGGGGAGGTAAGTCTGCTCCAGGTGGCTACTCGCTGCGCCCGTCGGATCGGTGAGTAGACCCCTGGGATTTCAGAGACTGGCAGTGCTATGGCAGGGGTACCTGCGGAGCAACAATCCACCCCGGGAACTTTGGTGTCCTTGGAACTGCTGAGGGCGGTATTTGGGGAGTTCTTTCCCCGGGCGGGGGACCCGATTCCTGGAGGCCCCAAAAAACACCCGCACGCGTCATTCTTCGGGGGGGGGGGGATTCGGAACCAGAGAGTACCTTGGTGGTCATGGGAACCCCCGTGCACTTGTCAGAGGGTGAACTGATACCCTCAGGCGGTGAAGGTGGTCAGGAGGCTCCATTTTCGCACGATAAAGTGATAGTGGCCGCTTTGATCACGGATATCCACGACTCCATGTGACTTGACCAAGCAGGGGAGTCGCTTGAGTTCACATATATTTGTGGATCGCTTAAGCCCTCTAGGTCCCCTAGGGCCTACCCTTATGATCAGGTGTTTGAATAGGCGGTGTTCAAGGAATGGCTACGGCCACAAAATTCCTTTGCTTTACCCAAGAGCTTTGCTGTTCGCTACCCCTTTGAGGATAGCTTTATTAAGAGATGGGCTTCCCCAGCAGTGGACCCACCAGTGGCCCTTCTAAATAAGGCAACAACCATTCCCTTGGAGGGGTCTCCGTCTTTTAAAGAGGCGGCCGATCACCTCACGGAAGCAGTGTCTATGGCACTGTTCTTGTTGGCTGGGTCAGCCATGCGGCCAGCTCTGGCGGCTGCTATGGTGGCGTAATCTCTTCACGAACACGCTGCCACACTACACACCGGTTTGATTGCGAGTGTGCACAGGCTGTGGTGCAACGTGCACAACACTTGGAAGAAGGTCTCCGCTACATATGCGATGCGGCCTTGGACCTGCTTCCCATACTGTCAAAAATGTCTGTTTTTGCAATTGTTATCAGGCGGGTGCTGTGGCTCCGCTCTTGGTAGGGCGACCAGGCTTCGAAGAAAGCTCTTACAGATCTTCCCTTTCAGGGAGGGCGTCTGTTTGGCCCACAGTTGGATGAAATCATTAAGGATTTCACGGGAGGGAAGAGTACTTTCCTTCCTGAGCCAAAACGGCGAGATTTTCGCCATAGACAGGGCCCTGTTTCTTCAGGTCAGAAGAAGTTTTTTCGTGCGCCCGGCTCAGCGGGTAAGGGCTTCAAGTCCGGTAAGGCTTCCGCTGGGTCCAGTAAAAGGCCCTGGCAACATAAATCCAAAAAAACAAAGGATAAGTCAACCTCTGCATGATGGGTTGCCCCCGCCCGACTCACGGTGGGGGGCCGGTTGCTGGGGTTCGCAGACAGATGGGCTGCCCGCATCACTGATCAGTGGGTGCTGGGGGTGGTGTCCTCCGGGTACAGGATAGAGTTCATCTCTCTACCCCCAGAAAGGTTCTGCCCTTCAAACTTAAAACTCCCTCAGGGGCATCGGAGGGCGCTTCTGGGCTTCGTTCGGGCACTTGCCAAATAGGGGGTGATTGTACCGGTACCCGCGGTGGAAAGATTTCACGGGTTTTACTCAAACCTCTTTGTGGTGCCCAAGAAGGGCGGTATGAGGCCAGTTCTGGACCTGAAGGCACTAAACTGCTTTGTAAAGACAAATAGATTCAGGATGGAGTCTCTCCGCTCGGTCGTGGCCGCCCTGCACCAAGGGGAACTCATGGTGTCCCTGGATATCAGGGACGCGCATCTTCACGTTCCAGTTTGTCGCAGTCACCAGCGTTTTCTATGATTCGCAGTGGGAGATCTGCATTACCAGTTTGTGGCACTTCTCTTCGGGCTGGCTTCTCCCCGAGTGTTCCCCAAGGTGGTGGCCCCGATGCTGGCACTGTTGAGATAGAGAGGTATCACAGTGGTAGTGTACCTCGACGATTTACTCCTGAGAGCAGAGTCGGCGGCAGCTCTGGAGGAGAACATGATGATCATGGTGTCCACGTTAAAAGAATTCGGTTGGCTGATCAACCTGCAGAAGTCATCGTTGACTCCATCCTACCGGCTGGAATACCTGGGTCTGATTCTGGACACGGTGCAGGCAAGGGTGTTTTTACCGCCAAGCAAGCTCCTGACATTACAGGCAGCAGTGCGAACCCTGTTATCACACCAGTGGTCCTCCTTACGGCTCTGTATGCGAGTGTTGGGGCTCATGGTGTCAGCGTTCGAAGTGATACCTTACGCCCAGAGTCACACTCGGCTCCTGCAGAAGGCGATCTTGTCGCAATGGGACAAATCTCCCCTATCCCTAGACAGACTGATCAGGTTGGATCATCAGTCCCGAGGATCCTTGATTTGGTGGATTCGGGCTCCAGCCCTAAAATTGGGAAAATGTTTTCTCCCCCTCAATTGGTCGATAGTAACGACGGATGCCAGCCTGTCGGGCTGGGGAGGGGTCCTGGGGCAGTTCTCTGCCCAGGGTCGTTGGTCAGTTCAGGAAGCTTGCCTTCCGATAAATGTATTGGAACTGAGAGCGTTCAGGCTTTGTCTGTCCCGTTGGTCGGCGAGGCTGCGAGGCCTCCCTGCCCGGGTTCAGTCGGACAATGCAAGGGCTGTGGCATATGTGAACCATCAGGGCGAAACGAGAAGCTCGGCAGCAGCCGCGGAGGCGGCTCTGATCCTTCGGTGGGCAGAACTTTGCGTGCCAGCTCTCTCTGCAATCTACATTCCAGGCGTGGAAAACTGGCAGGCGGACTTTCTCAGCCACCGGACTCTGGATCAGGGGGAGTGGTCCCTACATAGAGAAGTGTTCCGCCAGATTTGCCTCAAGTGGGGCACACTAGTGGTGGACCTCATGGCCTACAGGTTCAATCACAAGGTACAGACCTTTGTGTGCAAAACAAGAGATCCGTTGGCGGTCGCCTCGGACGCACTGGTAGCACCCTGGGGTCGGTATCGGCTACTGTACATCTTTCCTCTCCTAAAGCTTCTACCGCGGGTTCTGCGCAGGATAGAAGCAGAGGGAAACCCGACAATCCTGGTAGCTCCGGATTGGCCTCAGCGTCCTTGGTATGCCGACGTGGTGCGGATGGTGACAGATGTTCTGTGGCATCTTCCGCTTCACGGAGACCTACTGTCTCAGGGGCCCATCTTGCACCCTGCTTTACCCTCGCTGGCTTTGACGGCTTGTCTATTGAGTCCCAGGAGTTGAGGGATAGGGGTGTCTCGGACTCCGTGATCCTTACTATGATTGAAGCACGTAAGGGTACTTCACGTAAGATTTATCATAGGACCTGGAAGACCTATATTGCCTGGTGCGAGACAGGGGGTTGGAACCCCCGCTCTTATGCAGTGTCCAGGGTGCTGACTTTTTTGCAGCAGGGACTGGACAAGAACCTGGCGTTAAGTACGCTTAAGGGTCAGATTTCGGCCCTGGCGGTTCTTTTTCAACGGCCCTTGGCGTCACATTCGTTGATCCGTACATTTGTACAGGGTGTACGTCATGTGGCTCCTCGGATACGGTCGCCTCTGGCGCCATGGGATTTGAATCTGGTGCTTTCTGTGCTGCAGAAGCCACCATATGAAAAGATCAGGGACATTCCCTTCCGACTGTTGTCGCAGAAAGTGGCCTTTTTGGTGGCTGTTACATCCGCTAGGCGGGTGTCCGAGTTGGCAGCATTATCCTGCAAGTCACCTTACGTGGTCCTTCATAAGGATAAGGCGGTTTTGCGACCTTCCCCTTCTTTTCTTCCGAAGGTGGTTTCTTCTTTTCATTTGAATGAGGATATTATTCTTCCCTCATCGTGCCCGCACCCGTCGCATCCCAAGGAATTTGAACTGCATTCATTGGATGTAGTGAGGGCTTTGCAGGTGTATTTAATTTCTACAGCTTCTTTTCGGAAGTCTGATTCTTTATTTGTGCTGACGGAAGGGTCGCGCAAAGGCATGGCGGCCTCGTCAGCTACCATTTCTCGTTGGATCAGGAAGACCGTGACTCATGCATATGAGGTTCGGGGCAAGGTTCCCCCTGTTTCCAGTCACGGCTCATTCCACCAGGGCAGTAAGTACTTCCTGGGCTTATAGACACCAGGCTTCAGTGTCTCAGGTGTGCAAAGCGGCTACTTGGGCCTCAGTGCACACGTTTATTAAGTTTTACAAGATTGATATTTCAGCATCTTTGGATGAGAAGAGCTGCGTCTGTCAGTGAACTCAGAGAAAAGGATTTTACGGTAAGTTATAATAAAATCCCTTTTTTACTTGCACATAATTGGATGATGGAAGTCTGCAAAGCTTCACCTCATTTACTTAGCTCTGGGGAAAATTCCCATGCATAGTGCAAATTCACTTGCAAAGTGAGCAGTCTATTTGCCTTTAGTAAACCAACCTCTATTTGTACAAAGGGAGGCATGGCCTTGGTTTCCTTTAAAAACCCATTAGAAAAAAAATAAACCTGAATAATAATTCTATGTGCTGGTTTCTAACACTCTTTATATGTAGCCACCATACAAGGGAATTTTCCACCTTTGAATGTCAGATTGTATTTGGTATTTTTCTTGTTACAATATGCCCCACAATAAGAATAGTCTG
>BLSH010250597.1:73880-106478 GCA_018402905.1 Glandirana rugosa
GGGGGGGCAGGTATCGGGATACACTGGATGTCGAGACCGATGAACATTCATTGTGCTCTGAGGGGAAAGTGAGGACCATCGTTTTGTCACAACTCACCTCCGTTTTCCTTCCGTTACTATACGTCGACACCTCCATATCAGAAAACTCGGTACCAGATGAATGTTACTGGATTTCTTTTCAAAGACCGTAGTTATCCTAAGTATTGAATGGAAATGGACACGGTAGTTTCCCCTGACCCTTTTTCTTTTTTTTTTTTTTTATATATATGTCAGGACGAGTGGTAATAACCGTGGGTACTTCAAATACATGTATAACACCTTATAGATGACTTCCTTTACATAGTTTAATTGGTTGTATAATGATGTCTATCGAACATGTAGTAATATGTTGGTTAATTTGATACATTTCCTTCAGTAGATATTCCACAATATGTACATAAACTTCATGGGTGCCAATAATGGTGAGCAGGACTGTATATATATTTTTTTTTTTTTTTCTTTTTCCCAGTCCCCTTTGATGGCACAGGTAAAGGTAAGTTATGAATCCTATTGATGCCAGAAACTTTTCTTTAGGTCATTGTAAGTAGACCATGGCTCAAAAGACTATACCTCCACAGCTGCATATCATTGCCTTCCTTTTGCCTCCACTCAACACTGTTTTGCTACCAGGAGTGAAAGGGGAGTCTCGTGTTACTTACAAGTAGCCAGAGCTGTAGGTCACATAGGGCTATGGACGGGGGGGTGGCGACCATTGATGTGGATGGCCGCATGAAGCAGGCACTCCGCACGGCCACCCGGGACTAGCTGAAAGAACGGGTACCTCCGATCTCAAAAAAGGCCCCGATAGCCACAGGAGACATTGGAGAAGCAGAGGAGATGACCTGCCAGAGGAGACATCAAGCCCACATACATAAACTGGCCAGTTTCTTCCAGCCGGTGGGAAGGAGGCTCCAGCAAAATGGTGGCGGCTCTCGGCCACAACACGAGAGCCCAGGAACGAACGGAGCCCAGCACAGCATCCCATGATGCCATATCAGCAGCGCAGGTAGGAAACCCTGACAGTGGAGACTCGTCCGGGTCCTCCTCATCCTCAATGAGGAGCCCGGCCAAAACTAAGCCTTGCAGGGAGCCCTCCATGGAGCAGGAGGCGGAGATGGAACTAGGCCCCACACAGGCCTCCACCTCAAGTACAGAGCAGGCAGCAGCAGACCCAATCGCTGCATTTCCTACCACAGGGCAGCCTATATCAGACGGTACACTCAAAAGCATGTTACTGTCACTAAGGTCCTCCCTGCAAACAGATCTTAAAGAATGTATGACACAATTTAGAAAGGACATACATGATCTGAGAGCGGGAGTCACAGTAATGGAAGATAGCATTGAGAAATATGTCATATCTTTTAACACAATGGTAGATGCCCATGATGGACACGCGGAAGACATTGAATGGCTCAAAGCAAAGGTCGCTGACCTAGAGGACAGGTCGAGAAGGTGTAACATCAAACTAAGGGGGATCCCCGAAACTATACAACAAAACCAGTTACAGCAATATGCCACAGATCTATTCTCAAAACTGGTACCATCACTCTCTATGGCTGAGCTAGTTATTGACAGGATCCATAGATTACCTAAACCCGCCTTCCTGGAGACGGGTACCCCACGAGATGTTCTTCTGAAAGTACACTACTATCAAGCAAAAGAAGCAATCATCTCTGCGTTTAAGAGAACAGACATACATCCGAAAATCTACAAATGTTACCTGACCTATCCAGGTATACCTTGCTAAGACGCAAAAACTTAGCGACAATCTCAAAAGCTCTCAGGAACCACTTCGTGCCTCATAAATGGAAATATCCTGCAACGCTTTTAATTACCTACAGGGGGTCCACAACAGCAGTGATGAACTTAGAAGAGGGCATCAAGGTGCTACAAAATTAGGGAATTCTGCCAGAAGACCAACCGTTCCCCGCAAATCCACCACCACCAGTTCCAGTCTCCCTACAAAGGGAATGGCAAGTTGTCTCCAGAAAAAGGTCAGCGAAGGAAAAACCCACCACAAGGGGTACCTGAACATACACCCATGAAGAAACCAACAACATAGTCCCAGGTCAAGGATGCATTCTTTACTCCTATGGCCCCTGAATTTCAGTTCACAGCTAATGCTGTGCTCGAGCCGCAGGAGTGGCTCTATTTTTACAAGTTCCAAGTTTCCGGTTACAAGTTCTTCAGCGGCGGTTCATCAGTTCACACTTGCTTACCAACAGATTACAAAACTGCTGTCCTCTCGGACATGACCATCGGACCTTGGTACTCTGTTATCTTTACCGCAAGAATACACTCTGATTATCCCACCTATCCAATATGCCATAAAGTTCTTATCAATAAACGCTAACGGCTTCAACCACCCGGCCAAACGATTCTCACTCTGGAAGCTGGCAAAGTCTTCAAAGGCAGATGTACTGTGCGTACAGGAGACCCACTTCCAAGTGGATAACAAACCCAAATGCACCCATAAGGATGTTTTCATGGCCTGCGCACAACAGAAAAGAAGAGGAGTGATGATAGCGATAAGCGACTCGGTTTCCTTTTGGCTCCTCTATCCTGGACAATGAAGGAAGGTACATAATACTTGAATGTGATATCAATGAAATCCCACTTACCCTAGTAACTGTATACGCAACCAACTCCCATCAGATCCGCTTCGTCCACAGAATATTCAAGAGGCTCCCAGAGATTAGGTATGGACACTTGTTAATGTGTGGTGATTTTAACGCAACAAGGGACCCTTTAATGGACACATCCACAGGGACTAGAAAGAGGGCAATATCTCTCAACCATGTGTTCCACGGGGAGGGTGTGTATGATGCCTGGAGGTGCATACATATGGCTATGGACTCCTTTCTGAAAGCTCTGATCCAGTGTTGTAACAAAGGTAAATCACACGAGCCTTCATGCCTGAAACTAGTGGGTATTTCCTTTAGCTTGTGAGCATGAGTGTAGCAGTGGGAAAGTGGAGGAAAGGTAAGTATTTAGTTCAGAAGATTTAGGGACTGTTTAAACAGTAAGAATTAGCTATTAAATAGTGCTGTATAAGTGTAACCATAATGAACATAGGATTTAACATAAGTACAAAGATGAGTGTTGAAATGAGAACTCTATCTAAGATGGCATATACTAAAACTGGCCATAGATAAATCAAAACATGGCCAGTTCAGCAGGGACCAGCCAAATTTCGATCCCTGCATGACCACTTCCACTCAACAGAAGTTGAAGGACAGACTTCTGTTGAATGGGAATGTTGGAATGCTGCAGCTGCTAATCAGTGCAACTAGCACCCAACTAAACCCATCTCCACCAGCAGGAGCTATGGTGAAGACCAGCTAGTGCTTGGACGCCACAATTCAGGTGAGCCCACCTGTGAGCCTGATCCCTGACCATGACAGAATAATCTGGCCCAAACATGGAGGCCACTATAGCAACTGCTGTGGCTCCTTTCAAGGCAGCAAATTGCAGAGCTGCAAGGGTTAAGTGTTACCTACCAAGAAAATAAATCGGAACTGGAAAGTGTGGTGAAATGGCAACAAGAAGAAATCCATGGACACCACACAGTAAATGTATATATAAAAGTAGTAAGGCTTTATTAAACATTAACCATAAAAAATGATCATATAATACATACACTGATCAAAATTATAAACGCAACACTTTTGTGTTTGCCCCTATTTATCATGAGCTGAACTCAAAGATCTATGACTATTTCTATGTACACAAAAGGCCTATTTCTCTCAACTATTGTTCACAAATCTGGTAAGGCTCCGCTCTGCCAAAGTATTTACCAAGTTAGATTTATGGATTACATTTCATCAATGATGCGCTGCAGGATATTTTGGACCAGTTTGTTATTACATACTTAAATTATATTCTTATCTTTACTTTCTTTGAAAAGATTAAGGTGAATGTGAATTTGAACAAACTCAGATGCAGTTCTTGGGATATGTCATTTCTCCTGAAGAAATAAGCATCATCCAGGATATCTGCTGTATCGTGCAGTAGCTCTTAATGCCGAGCCACCTTAGATGCTGGACAGCCCACTGCCTGATCCCTTACAACTAGAGATGATCGAACCCGTGGATGTTCGGGTTCGGTGGGTTCGGCCGAACTTTGGAAAAAAGTCCGGGTTCGGTACCGAACTTGACCCGAACTTTATCCTGAACCCCATTGAATTCAACTGGGACTGTAAAAGAGTCCTGGAAAGTGCTAGAGGGCTGCAAAATTATTTTAGAACAATAATCTGTCCCTTACAGCAACAGCAGGAACCTGACCCTATAGAACTAGGAGATGATTTTAGAACAATAATCTGTCCCTCTAAGCAGTAGACTCTACCTAGTCCAGTCAGATCTTTCTGTAATGCAGGATGAGATCTGCAATCTGTCCCTAAAAGCATTATTAGTAGTAATCTCTACCTATCTATCTATCTGCAATCTGTCCCTAAAAGCAGTAGTAGTAGTAATCTCTACCTATCTATCTATCTGCAATCTGTCCCTCACAGCACAGGCAGCATCCTCTCCCTACACTACCCATAGAGCATGTGACATGCAGCACTGTGACTCCAGCCTCATATAGAGGCTGGGTCACATGATGCACTGGCCAATCACAGCCATGCCATTAGTAGGCATGGCTGTGATGGCTTCTAGGGAAAATCACGCTTGTTGATTGGCTGCCCTGCAGCTATTCAACATGCGTGATCAAATACCCGAACCCAGAACTCGAACCCAAACTTTTTTTTAAATGTCCGGGTTCGGGTCCGGGTCACGGACACCCCAAAGTTTGGTACGAACCCGAACTTTACAGTTTGAGTTCGCTCAACTCTACTTACAACCTTAAATTATTGTGCTCTTTTTGTTGCTCCTAGTGCTTCTGCTGCTATCTGCATCTTCACTAATACTCATTCTGACATTTGACTTGTTTCTCAACTACACTTCTGCTTGATCCCAACCTGCAACCACGTTACCCACTTTGGCTTATTTACTGACTATTCTTCTGCTTGATCCCTACTTACTACATCTACTACCACTCCCTAGCTTGCTCACCTCCTGGTGGAGCAATCCTGAAGACTGCCACCAGATACTAGCATGCAGCAAAACTGTTCCCCATCATCAGGAGCTCTGGTGAAGACTGGCTATTGCTTATTCCCTCTGCCTTGGGTGAGCCCGCATCACCTGCTGGTTTCTGTGTGAGTCCTTCCACTGCTTTAGCTACTAGCCTTTGAGGCTGACCCCTGGCCTAGTGCAAGAACATATCCCTGCTCTTCTAAGCTAAAGATTAAATTTTGTATTTTATCTTATCTTTCCTAGTGAGGGAAGTAGGCTGAGCAGATCACTTACAACCCTTCATTGCCTGAGGATGAGATGTGTCTTTACCCTTCCTGATATCCTCTCAAGATTTGAAAAAGTTGAATAATTAAACAATTACTTTCATATGGAAAGGCAGAGATTGATATCTTTTATCATGGTCCTAATGCATTGATTAGATTTCCACTGGCCAGGTTATTGGGTAGTAAATATTTTTCCACATGTGAAGTTAGATAAACAAATTATGGAGGCGATTTTGTTATATTTTATTACATGCCAAAAGGAAAATGTTCAGTGTAGAAATATTTTGCAGATACTTTTAGGACATTGAGATATTTTTGAAAGCAACGGGGGGAGATATTTGAATATTCAGTTTATTTACCACTAAGTCATAATTCTGGGTTGAACTAGGGATTATATACATTTTTTTTATTTCTCATGTAATCAAATTTGGAATAATAGTATATTTATAGGATAAGAGAGACAAGCAATGACACTCAATGCAAGGTGGAAAATGTGTTAAGATAATCTTTAAACAAAGTAGGTCCAAGAAATAAACTCCCATTAAAAAGGCTTTATGAGGGGGGTGTGGCTACCGGCGATGAGGAAAGCCGCTTGAAGCTGCAGCTCCGCTCGGCCACTCTGGGACACAGCCTCATACGCGGGTTCTCCGGCTACAACTACCGCCATACTTGACCCAGAAGCTCCTCAGACCACACCGACCAGGCAGTGATGACCAGGCGCAAGAAACACCAGGCCCAGCTCAAGAAACTGGCTAGCTTCTTTCAGCCAGCAGGCCGCGGACCTCGGCAACATGGCGGCGGCACGCTCACGCTGCTGAATGCAGACTCGAGGATTGCACTGGGAGACCGCGCCAGCACAACAACGCCCCGCATCCTCCAGCAGGTAGGAAACCCAGATACTGGGGACTCCTCGGGCTCATCCTCATCCTCCACCCGCAGCCCAGTTAAAGCAAAGCCCCGCAGGGAGACACCTCACGAACAGGGGACTGACATGGAGACAGGGGATCACCAGCAGCCATCTAAAACACAGACCGCACAAGATCCCATATCTACCTTCCCCACCCAGGGGAATCCATTATCTGACGTAACCCTGAAAGATATGCTAATGTCCCTTCGTTCCTCACTACAAAGTGACATAAAGGGATGCCTCTCCAAAATACGCAACGAGGTACATGAACTGGGACAAAGGGTAGACTCTGTAGAAACATCTATGGAAGCATGTATAACATCCTATAACCACATTGTAGATGCACACGACAACCACATGGAAGAAATAGCATGGCTGAAAGCCAAGGTCGCAGACCTAGAGGACAGATTGAGATGATCGAACATTAAAATAAGAGGAATCTCAGAGGCTATATCCACTAACCAGCTGAAACAACATGTACTAGGCCTCTTCTCCATGCTTGCACCGGCCCTGTCACAATCTGACTTGGAAATTTACAGAATGCACAGGCTTCCCAAACCGGCCTTTATCTCCCCAGACGCACCCAGAGATGTGCTGCTGAAAATGCACCACTTTCAAACGAAAGAATTGATTACATCCCAAGTCAGGAAAATTCATCCACTCCCAGAGGAACTTTTCGGCCTCCAATTCCTCCCTGATTTATCCCGGCACACACTCCAAAGGAGAAAAAATCTAGCAACCATTACCAAGGCACTGAGGAACCACAAAATCCCGCATAAGTGGAAATATCCCACCTCCTTGTCAATATTCTATAAGGATTCCACAAACACGTCCTGCCAAAAAAACACCCCACCAACGGAGAACCCCGCACATCTACTTCGACAACAACCGCAACTACATAGTCCCAGGCCAAGGATATGAACTTCCATCTGGCCCCCACATTAACCCAACGCCTTAACAAGTTCACGAGCCAACGTTGGCTCTCTTTTTACAGTTCCAGTTTTTTTTTGTTCTCTATCAATCCTTTTGTACCTACCGGACGTCTCACAAGCAGCCTTACAATGAACCAGCTTTATGAGACCCATACCACTGTGCTACGGGGGGGCAACACGATTCAGGCAAGCTTTGATATACACTGACTAAATGATGTCCAATGACCATTAAAATATTGTCACTGAATGTAAACGGACTAAACCACCCAGCAAAGCGCTTGTCGTTATGGAAAGAAGCGATGAACACCAAAGCTGACGTACTCTGCGTCCAGGAGACCCATCTACAAGCAAACAATCATCCCAGATGCACCCATCAAGACTTCCCCTACATCTTCATGGCGAATGCTCCTATGAAAAAAAGAGGAGTGTTAATTGCAATTAAGAACACAGTCTCCTTCTCCCAAAAGAACTTAATCACCGATCCAGAAGGACGATATATCATCTTGGACTGCACCATCAATGACCTTCCGATCACTTTGGTAACGGTATATGCTCCTAACAACCTCCAACTTCGTTTTCTCCACAGGTTGTTTAAACGTATTTCTCCCTATAGGTCTGGACATTGCTGTTATGTGGAGATTTTAATCTCAATGTGCCCTTCAATGGACTCCACTTCCCGCAGCGGAGGCACCCAACACTCTCTGGGTCCCCTACTGCACTAAGAGGACTTGTTCAATGCCTGGAGGTGCCTCCACCCCACAGAGAAAAACCTTCTACTCCTCCAGACATCGAACATACTCACGTATTGATCTTTTTGTCTTAAATTTTGAACTTCTCCAGCGGGTATCCTCCTCTCTGATAAACGATATTACATGGTCAGACCATGCCCCAATTACATTGTCCATAGAGGAGAATGCCCCAAGAGAAAACAAACGTATTTGGCGATGTAACACAAAATTACTGCAAGATCCCAAACATGCTGCTATAATTCGGAAACACCTCCAGCAGTTCTTCCAGGATAACGAAGGGTCAGTATCAGACCCTTGGACCCTATGGAATGCACAAAAAGCATATATTCAAGGAATTTGCATACAGCAAAGCTCAAGGGCTAAAAAAGCATACGAACACAACCTGAAAGAACTGCTGGGAAAAATACACACCTTAGAAACCACAAATAAACAAAACCCATCACCACAAATATCGAACACCCTGATAAAGCTGAGAGAAGAACTCAGACATATGCTCAATGATCAATACGACAGACATCTAAAAAGGCTAAGATTAACCTCCTATGAGCAGGCAAACAAGGCTGGCAAATATCTAGCGAGGAAAATCAAAATAAAAACAGGCTAAAACTAGGATATCCCACACTGTCCACCGGATAACACGACACAAGATTTCGCACCCTCAGGACATAGCGGCCGAGTTCGCGTCCTACTATAGCAGCCTCTATAACCTCAAAGACAATCCAGACACACCACAACCCAACCTTATGGCCATAAATTCCTTCCTGGAGAAAATCAAGTTACCTTCACTCTCAGCAGATCAAATAAAGGAACTCAACCAACCATTCACACTCTCAGAAACAAACAAAATTATAACCTCCCTGCCCAATGGTAAGTCCCCAGGCCCTGATGGGTTCCCCAATCAATTTTATAAAATCTTTTATAACATACTAACACCACACCTACTGAAGGTATTTAAAAAAGCAGCAGATGAGGAACCCTCCCCCCAGAAATGTTACAGGCATATATAGTCACTATCCCTAAGCCTGGAAAAGACCCAACCACTCCCCCAAATTTCCATCCCATATCACTTCTGAATTCCGATACAAAAATTTTCGCCAAACTACTAGCTAATCGCATTATGAAACTCCTCCCCACCCTCATTAAAAAGGACCAAATGGGATTTGTAAAAGGCCGCCAAACCTCGGACGCTATGAGGAGAGTAGTGAATATCATAGACCATGCAAGGAGATCCAAAACGCCTTGGATGACAGAGTACACTGGTTATACATGGAACAGACACTATGTAAATTTGGTTTTCAAGGGCCGATAAAAGCATCAATGCTCTCCCTTTACTCCAACCCATCGGCACAAGTCTACACTTCTAATACTCTTTCTAAACCTTTTAAAATTACAAATGGAACCCGTCAGGGCTGCCCACTATCCCCCATAATTTTCAACCTGATAATTGAACCCCTCGCGGAGTCGATAAGAGTTAATCAGGAGATCAAGGGATTTACCTTCCAAAATTCCCCACATAAAATTAATCTCTTTGCGGATGACATAATCCTCATGATTACTGACCCGATCAACTCCCTCCCTTCAGCATATAAACTCCTATGCCACTTTAGCAATATCTCGTACTACAAATTGAATACATCCAAATCTGAAATTCTAGACCTAGGTGTAAAGCCAGAAATAAAATCATGCCTACAAAACATTACACCATTCCCGTGGAATAATAAAGGAATAAAATATCTAGGCATCATCCTCACAGCGAATATAGCCTTAATCTTATGTATCAACATTAACCTACTCATAACAAAAATCTCCTCGGAGCTTGCTAGAATTTCCAAAACAGAACTCTCCTGGGCTGGCAGAATGGTAGCTTTTAAAATGAACACCCTCCCCCAAATCCTATACCTCTTTCGGAACATGCCACTCCACATCCCCAATACTCATATTAAAATATCATATCATGATATCATACAACTCAGGAGGAGCAGGCCTCCCCAACATAGGAAACTATTACAGAGCGTCACATTTGGCTCAAATGGGGAAATGGAACTCTAGGGGAGACACTCCCCTATGGGTAGACATAGAGAGGGCACTAAGCCCTTCCCACAATCTGAACCACATAACTCTATTAGACCTATGGCACAAGTGGGACTTACGAGTTCTCCCAGCAACCATACAGGCATCCCTACTAGTCTGGAGACAAACCTCGATGCAAAATAACACACTAAACATCCTGGATAGCAAACCCATCTCCATCAAATGCTTAGAAACGGCAATACCTATGCTATATACTGATTCCTTATCCTCGGAGGTCTATACCCTCCATTTTAGACAAATTCAAACTATCCCCAGCAGCATCGTATACTTTGATGCGCATTCATCACTTTCTACAGGAAACATCCCCCCGGGAGATCAGGGTTAACCCAAAGATTTGGCAATTCCTAACGCGGAAAATCACACAAGCAGAGAAATATCTCTCATGTATGACTCCATACATAACGCACAACCACCCTCCAAAACAAAGGCTAGGGAGCAGTGGGAAAAGGAACTAAATACACACATCTCCCACAATGTCACGTACCTGACGGTGGAGTCTGTCTTGTGCAGGGAACAACCGCTCTTGCGCACCCGATTCAAGGACCCCTGGTAGTGGGGACAGAGGCCCAAGAGTGCGGGATGGCACGAGGGCTGGAGGGTCACCGATGATATAGCGATGCTCCAGGAGACGTGCAGGTAGAAGGATGGTCGTTCAGGCAGGGTCGGCAACAGGCTGGCAGGAAGGTACAAAGGATCAGGCAAAAGAGTAGTCAAAGTCCAAGCAAGGTTCGTTAACGGGCGGGCAGCAGAGGTACAAGGGAGCAGACAATCGGATGGTCGTGGGTAGCCGGGGTCGGTGCAGGTAGCAGACAGCAGGTCAGGACAAGCCGGGTCGACAGGAGGCAGAGCAATACGGGAACAGGTATCCAGAGCCGAGGCTTACAGGTCGGGAACGCTGTAGAGCGAGCAGCACTTGGTCTCAGAAGTCTCCAGGCTTAAATAGGCCCATTTGGCGCCGTTTTCCGGCGCGTGCGCGCGCACGGGAGCGCACGCGCACGGGAGCGTGCGCACGCGCGCGAATGTGCGCACCACCGCGGAAATGACAGATTTAGCCAGAAATGGTTCCTTTTCCTAACACACAACCAATGGAAGCAAGCACTCAACTCTATTAAAAAATCCTCCCGTAGCAATGCGCACTGGGAGATGTCACTCAAAATTACCACGAGATGATACTACACGTCTTTTCGGCTAGCAAAATTTTCCCCCTCAACCTCGCAACAATGCTGGAGAGATTGTGGTCAAGTGGGAAACCTAACACACATTCTATGGGAATGCCCCTCTCTGACTAGCTTTTGGAAACAAATTTTCTGTCTAATCTCAAGCCGCACAGGTATCCTTCGTCCCCCCTGCCCCAAGCTAGCCATCTTAAAGATTGGCATTGAGCTCTATTCACCAAACTACAGACCAGTGATCACCCACATCCTCCTCGCTGCAAGGTTGGCCATACTGAGGAAATGGAAAACACAAAATACCCCCACCCTAGCAGAAGTCTCAGCGATGGTCACAGAAAACAAAACCTTTGAGAAACTAATAACGATTAATGCTATGGCATGAGAAAAATTTACATCGCTTTGGGAAATCTGGCCATAGAAGCCTATTCATCCATATCTAAATACTATTGATATACTCTAAATACACTCTTGCCTGCCTCGTGTTGATACCCCCCATACGTAATATATTATGATTACATTATCTGTAACTTCAATGTTTGACAACAATCTCTATGTATGTATACTCCGGTACGACTGTAATCCACTCTTAACTTATTTTCTTTCTTTTTTCTGTATATGCTCTGAAAACTTCAATAAAAATGTATTGATAAAAAAAAAAGTCTTTATGATACCCTGATGGAACCTAGGATCTAAGATGTGATGAAGATATATTATAACAAATGAAAGGTTTATCTCCCACACCTGCATAATGTCTGTGAGGTAGTCATGAGGGCTTATTTATATGTATTAATAACTACCATAAGCATTGGCTTAAGGCAGATAAAATTAATGAAATAAATCCATTAAAAAGGATTAATAGGTTATACATATATTAACAGATACTTTTAAGGTGGGGATAGAAACTGCCCAAAATGCAGGTTACATCTTCCAGATTTCAGATAACCATATAATTTATTTCATTGTGTCATGAGAAAATTCTAGAACAAATTGGTTTATCGCTTTAGTGGTGGCAAATATCCCAGAGATTTAAAGAAGTTTTACTGTTAAATTTGAAGAAATTTAATAGAATGGAATTGGTAATGTTAGAGAACCATATAGCTTTTAAAGTGCTACTTAAAAGTGGTTGGATAGTAAGGCCCAGATAGTGCAAGACATACAATTAAAAGTAATAAGATATATGATTCTGGAATATTATGACAATCTTGCCTGGAATAAGACTATTGTAAGCCAGGAATTTCCTAGAAAGAGATATACAAGATGTTCTTAGAAGGTATCATACTGTATATATATGGTGTTTTAAATAATGAAAATTATTATTGATATTTGCTTAACAGCTTAAATACTGGGCACTTTTACTCCCTTCCCGTCCAGGCCAATTTTCAACACACAGCGCTGTCGCACAATTGCGCAATCATTCAAAACTGTACCTATAAGACATTTTTAGCATTTTTTTCCCACAAATAGAGCTTTCTTTTTCTTGTATTTAATCACCACTGGGTTCCTTTTTTTGCTAAATAAATGAAAAAAGACCAAACATTTAAAAAAAAAACACATTTTTCTTTGTTTCTGGTATAAAATTTTGCAAATAAATCTTTCTTCATACATTTAGGTCAAAATTTATTCTGCTACATTTCTTTGGTGAAAATAACCCAAATCAGTGCATATTATTTAGTCTTTCGGAGAGTTATACAGTACACAAACCAGGACAGTACAAATACCCCCAAATTACCCCTTTTTGGAAGGTAGACAGTCTAAGGTATTAGGTAAGAGGCACAGCAAGTTTTTTGAAGTTGTAATTTATTGTCACAATTTTTTTATAAAATGAAGAAATTAAAAAAACAGTTTGCACAATTTTTTTATACATACTGTCACCAGTGCAGTTCAGCGTTATAATGGGTGTGGTGGTGATCTCGGACGCTGACTGGTATATATATATATATATTCATTTATTTATTTTTCTAACACACTATGATCAGAGCAATATAGTGTTACCATTGTAACACTGTACTACTCGGGGGAAGTGATCAGGATTTTTTTTACACATTCTGATTGTTTATAGCAATCATTTTCACTGGTATAAGCACCCATTTTTACTGAATGAAACTGGTTCATTCAGTGACTTTTGTTGTAATTATCTATGTTTGGCCAAAGCTAATCACATGGTACAGGCTAGCTGTGATTGGCCCTGTCTGCACCATGTGATCACTGGGACCAGTCACAGCTAGCAACACAATTGTATACAATGGATGGCATGAAAGGAAGCCATCCATTGTTTACAGCTCTCATGTGATCTGCTGTGATTGGTCAAAGTAATCACATGGTACTGGTAGTGGGCCAGTACAGTGATCAGTCTGATGACACAGCCAGTGACAGATCAATCCAGTGTGCAGTCCCACAGCTGCACAAGAGGCGCGTTCTGAGAAGACATCATATGATGTCTTCCCAGAACAACAGTGCTCCCGCCCAGCGTATAGTAAAATAAGATGTTTATAAAATAGGTAAAATTATAAATAAATGATTAAAAACTCTCTTTCTGCTTTACTATAATTCCACATTTCCCAGAGGGTTTCCATTTTATCCTTAATAAGACCCTGTCATCAGCATTTCTATGCCTTTTAAAATGTGTCCCTGTTCATTCTTACCACAAAGGAGGAACTAGGCATCCAACACTCTCAGAAGCCTATCAGATGCTGAAGAGGTTTCAAAGACTGTAGAATTAAGTAAAAATACACTTTTTTTAACACTCAGAAAGATTTACCTCCCTTCATAACCAGGCCATTTTTTGCGATACGGCACTGCGGCACTTCAACTGACAATTGCACGGTTGTGAGGCGCTGTACTCAAATAAAATTTGTGCCCTTTTTTCCCCACAAATAGAGCTTTCTTTTGATGGTATTTGATCACCTCTGCCGTTTTTATTGTTTGCGCTATAAACAAAAAAAGACTGAACATTTTGAAAAAAACCCCAATATTTTTACTTTTTGATTTAAAACACATCAATAAAAAAAATTTAAAAACCTATTCAGTTTAGGCCAATATGTATTCTGCTACATATTTTTGGTAAAAAAAATCCCAATAAGCATATATTGATTGGTTTGCGCAAAAGTTATATTGCCTACAAACTATGGGATATTTTTTTTTTTTTTTACTAGTAATGACGGTGATCAGTGACTTATAGTGAGACTCCAATATTGTGGTGGACAAATTGGATACTAACTGACACTTTTGACACATTTTGGGTACCAGTGACACTAGTTCAGTGATTAGTGCTAAACAATTTGCACTGTGGCTGTATTAATGACACTGGCTGGGAAGGGGTTAACATCAAGGATGATCAAAGGGTTAACTGGGTGCCTAGCTGGTGTTTTCTTACTTTGGGGAGGTGCTTGCACTAGAGGAAGGCATGGATCAGTGCCCCTGCTTTGCAGAGACACAGGATCCATGCTTTCTGTACTGACCGAATGGCAATCTGCCTTGTTTTTACATAGGCAGATTGCCATTCTCCCTCTGTATCTGCATCAGCGGGTGCTGGCAGACATTGAGTCTGCCATACCCGGTGATCACCTTCTGCTGTATATAATCACAGTGGAAGTGGGCCACCAGTGGCACGCGTGCGCACCCCAGACCCGGAAGTGTCAGGTCACGTACTAGGTACGTGGGCAGTCTGAAAGTGGTTAAATTTGATGTGATGGCCCCTGTGGACTTCTATGCTACAAAGATTTCCTTAGCCTGTTATACATGGGGATACTAGAGAGTATATAGTTATATATATTTATAGTAAAATTTGGAATGGCTCTTGATACTGTCTCATCTGGTTGGAGTTGTTCACCACTTGTTGCATGATGCAATAATTGGAATTAATTTTCCTGTATTTTGGGAATCAAAATATTTGGATTCAGAAATCCCCCAGTGTTTCCTTTCTCTGTTTTGGTGGGAGGAATCTGAGGAAGTCTCTACGGGGCATGAGAATGGGCTGCCCTCTGCTGACAATGATTTTACTCTGGAATTTGCTGATCTTAATATGCATAGGTAAAGCTTTGGTACCAAGTAAAGAAAAGATCCTAGTTTTGCTAGGGCCTGGGAAAAAACTGTGATGATCAGTGATGTACTTGGTGATAGGGATGAGCTCCCGGTTCGAGTCAAACTCAGGTTCAACTCGAACATTGGGTGTTTGTTTGTTCGGGTTTCCCGAACATTATGGGGCATTCGAGGGAACTTTGCACGCCCCATAATGCATTAAAATGGCGGCGCAATGCCACCTGCTGATTGGCCAAAGCATGCACATGATCTGTATGCTTTGGCCAATCAGCGGGCGGCCTGCTGTGAGAGCTTTGATTGGCTAAAGGCAGGGTGCCTTTAGCCAATCACTGCACAGCAGCCTCAATCCACGCCCCACACTATATAAAGCTGCTTGTACAGCGGCTCTGCGTAGTGTGTTGGAGGCGATGGATAGATAGTGAGCTTAGATATAAAGATAGATAGATAGATAGATAGATAGATAGATAGATAGATAGATAGATAGATAGATAGATAGATAGATAGATAGAAAAAAAGATAGACAGATAGATAGATAGAGCTATCTGTATACAGTCAGACAGTGTATATATATATATTTATGGTCATAGCCCTCCGACCGAAGATAGATGTGGATCACATAAACACACGAAAAGACTTACAACATAAATAGACCTGAGGGGTGCCCTGGTCATCTGGTCGGTATGCCAAGCAAAGGGGGCATACCCTATATAAGTAATGGAGATTGTGGAAAAGAATATGCCGAGAAGTGCCCTAAAAAGGGGGATGGGAGGAAGGGTATCGCACACAGCAACCGACCAAGAGCATGGGGAGTGAGCTGCTTAAATACCCTCCAGACTCCTCCCATAAGTTCAGGCCACCAAACTGGCCTTCTTATTTATGGTCGTAGCCCTCTGACCGAAGATAGATGTGGATCACATAAACATGCGACAAGACTTACAACATAAATAGACCTGAGGTGTGCCCTGGTCATCTGGTCGGTATCCCAAGCGAAGGGGCAAAAATATCCAGTTTTAGGGAAGTAGTCCTTTATTGGTACTGTGATCATTGAGCAAGTTTAGTGAAGGTCTATGCCATCTCCAGCTGAGGATTTGGAATGAATCTAGCAAATTCCTTGATCACTAGGTGTGGTACTGTATGCTGAGATGCAGCCGAGGCTGCTCCGATCCGGAAGGAATGTCCAGAGTACCAACCGGGATCAAAGCCTAAGTTGACCCATAGGATCTTAACGTGCCTGATAAATTGGCTGCCACTCAGAGGGCTGGTTGGAAAAGGCAATGATGGGCTAGAGTTAGATTGACTGGGTGGGTGAGACAGTAGCCGGTCGAGTACCACCACTGGGCACCAGGCGTTGTTAGTATGATAGAGGTAGATGTTGACCCCCGGGTCCAAATTGTTAAGTTCTAGAGACCGCGAGATGAAGGACATAATAGTCTTGAATGCTAGTCAGGTGGCGTCTGCATAGTATCTGTCTGCTAGTGTTACTAAAGGTGAATTCCCTATGCCACAGAAAACCACAGAAGGCCAGGTAGATGGCCGCTTAGATTGGGCAGAACCCCAAATGGGAAAAGGCCAGGATTTTAGACATGTCCCTAAAGATAGCATTGGTGATGGGTAAGCATTTGCAATTGACTACGGGCTGAAGTTTCTGGATGCCACGTATGAGGGATCTCATTGTGTGGGCTTTGAACACAGACGGCTTACCAGGGTCCTATAAGGACAGGAAATGCTGGAGGCCAGCTGGGTATAGCTTGAAAGTGTTATGAGAAAGAGCCAGCTGCGTGTGGCAATACGATACGAAGGATAGGACATTCCTTGTGTCGCCTGTCGTTGCCCGGAGCGTGAGCTGCTGCCCTAATGGGATAGAGTTAACAAAAGGGGGGATGACTGACTAAAACCGGGGACCTGAAGGATTCTGGTGGCCATGGCCCTGAGAACCAGTGATGGCCAAAAGTTGCAGTGACACCTGTGGAGGCTGTGGTATCCGTGATAAAGCTGATGCTAACGGAATAAACAGATATGCTGCTCCAGTTTGCGAGGATTTCACCCCACATTGTCATATTCATTATTGCTGCTGGGTCCAGCCTGAGAACTTGATCAGGGTTTGTACCTAAGTGAGTAAGACTAAGAGGCGTGAAATGAAGGACCGCCCCTGAGGGATAATCCTTACGGCAAAGTTAAACATCCCTGATAGGGGATAATACGCCCTGCGAAAGGGTAAAGGTGTGAATGACCGACTTGATTCAGGACAATTGGTTGGGAGGTAGGGCTCTGCTATTGGCATGTAGATTGCCAAATACCACTCCTAGTACATATTTAAGGTTACTGCGGGATGCAGATTGATATGCCCCCACTGATGGGATAGGCTGTCCCAACTTGTCCCCTTGGTGTGAATATGCGGGGGTCAGCAAGCTCTGACTGGTACCGAAGGTGGAGGGAAATTTGAGGGGCGTTTAGTAACTGTATGAGAGCACCAGTTCGCCGTACAGCGGAGGATTGGCAAATAGCCCAAAACAGGGAATGTAGATCGGCAAAGTGGTGGCAGAAAAGCTCTGTGTCAATGACACTCCAGTTTCAAGAGAAGCCTGGAGAGCTCAGGCTTCCTGGCTGTAGTGGGGTAGAGAGCGCACCTGCACTGCAGCTCTGCTGTGAGCTTGGGGATGCTCCATCCCCTGAGGGACTGCACGCTGACACGCTCTGAACCTGCAGAGGGTGACAGAGTGGTGGGTATGAAGTCCGCACTGCTGGCCCATGACACGGCTGCAACTATAAGACAAAACAAGGGGGAGTACATGTCAAGAGGAGTCGTAGCAGCATGATAGTGCAGAATAATGTGACAGAGAGACCTGTGGACTACACCTGACTGACGCTCTAGTAGGGAGGTTCTGGTAAGGATCGAAGCCTGGTCAACTGGAAACCTGTAGTAGGGGTGACATGAGTGAAATATGTATATCTCTTATTTTCCTGAATGGACTGCCCCACCCCTGTTATGCAGGTAGCTCTGATGAAGAAGCGAACCCTATGTTGGGGTGTTTTTTTTTTTTGCAGGATGGGACCTGAACTCAACTGACCTGGAAAAATGACAGAGAAAATGATGAGTGGCTCGTGAGTGACTGCCACTAAAGAGGAGTGGCCGATTAAGTGTGACTAAAATGGTGTGTGGCTGATTGTGTGCCACTGAGAATGTGGTTGTAAGGATTTGTGTGTACCTGCTTGCAGTGATTGCGAGGGGTTGATGTAATATGTGCTTGCAGCGATTGCAAGTATGTGTGCTTGCAGCGATTGCAAGTGTGTGTGCTTACAGCGATTGCAAGTGTGTGTGCTTACAACGCTTGCAAGGGGTTGATGTAATGCACTTGCAGCAATTGCAAGTGCGTGTTCTCGCAGCGATTGTGAGGGATTGTGTAGATGCGTGCTCGCAGCGATTGCGAGGAGTATATGTAGATACATATTTGCAGAGATTGCAAGAAGTTTAGTGTGCGTGCTCGCAGCGATTGCAATGGATTTGTGTTGATGTGTGCTCTCAGCGATTACGAGCAGTTATTGTAAATATGTACTTGCAGCATTTGCAAGTGTGTGTGCTTGCAGCGATTGCGAGGGATTTGTGTAGATGCATGCTTGCAGCGATTGCAAAGAGTATAAGTAAATACATATTTGCAGCGATTTCAAGAAGTTTAGTAGACGTGCTTGCAGCGATCGGAAGGATTTGAGTTGATGCATGCTTGCAGCGATTGTGAGGGGTTAATCTAAATACTTGCTTGCAGCGATTGCAAGTATGTGTGCTTGCAGCGATTGCGTAGATGCGCGCTCGCAGCGATTACGAGGAGTTAATGCAGGAAGTTTGGTATGCATGCTCGCAAGGGATTTGTGTTGATGCGTGTTTGCAGCGACTGCGAAGAGTTAATGTAAATACGCGCTTGCAGCGACTGCAATACGTTTGTTTATGTGTGCTTGCAGCGAGGGATTTAGGTTTATGCATGCTCGCAGCGATTGCAAGGAATTAATGTAAATACATGCTTCGCAGCAATTGCAAGAAGTTTGAGCTTGTGCGTGCTCGCAGCGATTGCGAGGGGTTTACTTAAGATGCGTGCTGGCAGAGATTTCCAAAGAGTTATGCACGTACATGCTTACCGTAACACGTGATGTAATGCTTGTACCCGTGCTTGCAGCCATTGGAAGACGGTGTGCTCGTATGTGTTCTTGCTGCAATTTGCAAGTAACATTTATGATTGCTCGCAGCGATTGCGAGAAGTTGTGCTCAGTTGTGTTTGCAACGTTTGTGAAAAGGTGGCTGTCACTGAAGGTGTGTTTATGGTGAATGTGAGAGATAGTATATCTGTTTGTGCTTGCCTCATAGTGTAGTGCTGTCAAAGACGTGCTTGCAACTATTGCAAGGGTCTGTGCAGCTGAAGGTTTGCAGCGATTACAAAAAAAGTAACCTACTGATGATGATGATGATGATGGCGAACATGAGGATAGCAGAAATTGAATGTGTCGGAATGCATTGTCAACGTGACTTTTCGTAATTGTCTTTGGAGTAGAACCTGGACCGATATGAATCGGCAGGCAGGGGGATGATGAAATGAGCCGATGCGAACTGGTAGTAGGAACTGACATGAACCGATGTGAATCGGTAGCAGGAAATAACATGAACCGATGCGAATCGGTAGTAGGAAATAACATGAACCAATGTAAATCAGTAGTAGGAGATAACATGAACTGATGCGAATCGGTAGTAGGAAATAACATGAACCGATGCGATTCGGTAGTAGGAAATAACATGAACCGATGTGAATCGGTAGTAGGAAATAACATGAACCGATGCGAATCGGTAGTAGGAAATAACATGAACCAATGCGAATCAGTAGTAGGAGATAACATGAACTGATGCGGATCGGTAGTAGGAAATAACATGAATCGATGCGATTTGGTAGTAGGAAATAACATGAACCGATGCAAATTGATAATAGGAAATAACATGAACCGATGCAAATCGGTGGTAGGAAATAACATGAACTGATGCGAATTGGTGGTAGGAAATAACATGAACCGATGTAAATCGGTGGTATGAAAATGACATGAACCAATGCGAATCGGTGGTATGAAAATGACATGAACTGATGCGAATCGGTGGTATGAAAACGACACAAGCCGATGCGAATCGGTGGTATGAAAACAACATGAACCAATGCGAATCCATGGTAGGAAATAACATGAACCAATGCGAATCGGTGGTATGAAAATCACATGAACCAATGCGAATCGGTGGTATGAAAATTACATGAACCGATGCAAATCGTTGGTATGATAATGACATGAACTGATGCAAATTGTTGGTATGAAAATGACATGAACCGATGTGAATCATTGGTATTAAATTGACATGAATCGTTGCGAATTATTGGTATGAAAATGACATGAACCGATGCAAATCATTAGGTAGGGTAACAATGAACAGAGAAATGACACAAACCGATTTGAATCGGTAGTAAGGACTGACCTGAATGAATGTGAATCTGTGGTAGGGAAATGGTAGGGAAATGACATGAACCGATGCAAATCCGTGGTAGGAAATAACATGAACCGATGCGAATCGGTGGTATGAAAATGACATGAACCAATGCGAATCGGTGGTATGAAAATGACATGAACCGATACGAATCGTTGGTATGAAAATGACATGAACTGTTGCGAATCGTTGGTATGAAAATGACATGAACCGATGCGAATCGTTAGGTAGGGTAATGATGAACAGAGAAAGGATAAGAACCGAATCGGTCGTAAGTAGAGTTGAGCGAACTTCTAGAAGTTCGGGTTCTGCTCGTTCGGCCGAACTTCGGGACAAAGTCCGGGTTCGGGTCCGGACAGAACCCAAACTTTGCCCGGACCCCGAACCCCATTGAAATCAACGGGGACCCAAACTTTTAGGCACAAAAATGGCTGTAAAGAAGTCCTGGAAAGTCCTAGAGGTCTGCAAAAGGAAGGAAAATGGGGGTAAGGGTGGGACAAGTGCCCTACAAAGAAATGGGGGCAGGGAAATAACTTTAAATATTAAAAAAAAAATAAAAACATAAAAAAATAAAAAATGGAGGTGAATGTGGACCATCTTCAAACTGTGTGTGAAAAGTATTAATTAACGGTAGAAGCCATATCACTGTTCTAAAATCATCTTCAAACTGTGTGGAAAAAAGTATAAATTAGCCGGGAGAACACATATCACTGTTCTACAATCATTTCGTTCAATCAATCGTTTTAGATTAAGTTTCACACACAGTTTCCAGATGATTGTAGAACAGTGATATGGGTTCTCCCAGTTTTAGAAAAAGTTTAACACACAGTTTCCAGATGATTGTAGAACAGTGATATGGGTTCTCCCGGCTAATTTATACTTTTTTCACACAGTTTGAAGATGATTTTAGAACAGTGATATGGCTTCTACCGTTAATTAATACTTTTCACACACAGTTTGAAGATGGTCCATATCCACCTCCATTTTTGATTTTTTTATGTTTTTATTTTTTTTTAAATATTTAAAGTTATTTCCCTGTCCCCATTTCTTTGTAGGGCACTTGTGCCACCCTTACCCCCATTTCCCTTCCTTTTGCAGACCTCTAGGACTTTCCAGGACTTTTTTACAGCAATTTTCTGAACTTTTAGTAAAATTACCAGAACCCCGGACCCGAACAGTCCGGGTTCGGGTCCGGGTCCCGGACACCCAAAAGTTCGGTACGGACCCGAACTTTACAGTCCGGGTTCTCTCAATACTAGTCGTAAGGACTGACCTGAACGAATGTGAATCTGTGGTAGGGAAATTACATGAACTGACACGAATCGGTAGTAGGAAATAACATGGACCGATGTAAGCCGGTAATGGGGAAATAACATGAACCAGTTAAGTAGGGTAGCAATGAATAGAGAAATGACACAAACCAATTCGAATTGGTAGGGACTGACCAGAATGGATGTGAATCGGGGGTAGGGAAATGACATGAATCGATGCGAATCGGCAGTGGGAAATGGTATGAACCGGTACGAACCGGTAGGAAGGTTAACCAATAAGGAGAATAGCGTGGGCCAGGTAACCAACCTGACCGATACGAATCAGTAAGTAGGTTCTAACTGGACTGTAGTAAGTATCTGATACGAATCGGTTGTGGGGTAGGACATGCACCGATGCGGATCGGTAGGCAGGGAGATGACATGGAAAGAGTAAATGACATGAACCGATCTAAATCGGTTGAAGGGAAAGGCATGAACCGATACAAATCGGTAGATAGGGTAATACTACGAACAGAGTAAGTGACATAGCCCAATGTGAATCGGTGTGTGTAATGTATCCGATACGAACCGTTGTGCCTCCAAAATGACTAGGTTTCGAATCAGACAGTGGTAAGCATGCAATGGATTTGATACAAATCGATTGTGGGGTGAATGATGTGACCAATATGAATTGGTTATAGCATGCATGAAATGAGCCTGATACGAGTTGGCTGCAGAGTGTATGTTGCCCTTTTTTTTTTTCCTGTCATTCGTTTTTTTTTCCTTTTTGTCATTCGTTTTTTTTTCCTGTCATTCGTTTTTTTTTGGTAGAAAGTTCATCCAAGCCTATTGCAGGATGGAACAACCTGAACTCAACTGACCTAGGGGAGAAACAATAGAATAGAGACATGAGTGACCGAACTGTATGCCACTGGAACCAACAAGTGGTCAGATTGTGTGTTACTAGAGAAGCGCTTGCAATGATCGCAAGAAAGCGGCCTCATCAGGGAGGTGAAGATGAGGACAAATTGCACCGACTCGTGTTTTCAGTAGGTGTGACCTTATGAATGGTCTGAGTAATGACTGGGTGCTTGTAGAAGGAGCCCCACAAAGAAGACCAAGCTGTTGGAAGTTTGTGATGTGTGCGACACTGGAATAGACTTGCGTTGTGCCGAGGATACGAAACACTAAATCGACGATGTGACTGGGATTTGAATCGGGCCATCATAGCGTGTATAAGGTGCCACCCCCTCCTCCAAAACTGAACACATACCAACCACCCAACCCCCGAGGCTAATCAAGTGCAGTCAAGGCCCAGGTGGGTCTAATTACCACCTCATCCAGCCACAAAACCTGTGCAATCAATACGTGCTAATCTCCAAATGGATGAGGAGGCAACCCTATAGGCAATGAATACTGTGAGAAATCAAAGCCTGTGTAAAGCAATATCGGACAATGACCGACAGTGTCTCGGAGGCTTAGACCTACGAACGAATCATATGTTTGTGGATGGGATGACAAACAAGGCAGGAGGGAACCTGCAAATCTACTGTGCCTGTGCCGAATGATATTGGGGCACGACTGGCAACAACTCGGAGGCCGCTAAGTACGAAAGGGATGCAGGATAGGAAACATAACGAATTGTAACATTGTGTAAGAAATTAAAAGGTTTGAATCCTACCTGCAACAGCAAGCGAGAACCGCCAATGAAGACCACAAACAACACACTGGTTAATCGTACGCACATATTCACAAACAAAGGCACAATTCTGGACAGTGGGAGGTGATGCATGATTCAATTCCATTTACCTGTATAGCACATATCAAAGTTTATGAAATTACCTAATCTAACTATTGAATCTCTGTACATATATATTTTGCCTTTTTTGTTATGTGACTCTTATGTAAATAAGATTGTAATATGTAATATGTAATTCGATTTGTACAAGGCATGTGTCTGTTTTAGTCCCTGAGGAAGCCTTCACAGGCGAAACATGTTGGACTCCGATACAGACTTCAAAATTGCCGTAACATTACATTGTATCCTACTGTAAACCTGTTTGACACCAATCATATTGTGTAATGGTTTTAAATATTCAACACTTCAATAGTACGATTGTGTACTATTTTTTAAGTCTATGTTAAAATAACATTTATTATATTTTAAGAAAACTGTCAATACTTAACCTCTTCTTGTTTCTGATTGGTCTGAATTTTGATCATCTGCACCGTTATAGTCCCACCAACAGCCCCTACCCTTCTTCCCCTTCCCTTTCTGTTCCCCCTTTCCTCTTCCTGTACCCTCCCCTTTTCCCTTCCATTCCAATTTACAGATTCACAAACATTAAGTGAGCTGGGGAGAGTCGGCCCAGTGACATGTGCTATTGCACACTGGAACCGACCAAGAGCATGGGGGAGTGAGCTGCTTAAATACCCTCCAGGCTCCTCCCATAAGTTCAGGTCACCAAACTGGCCTTCTTATATATATACACACAGAGTATTGAGTGTACACAATATATCAGTGCTTTATAGTGCATTTGGGGGTGTACGTATGGTATATAGTACACTTGACGTGGTGTCTTAAAATAGCCCTTTTTTACATTATTATTTTTATTATTATACAGGATTTATATAGCGCCGGCAGTTTGTGCAGTGCTTTACAATTTTAGGATAGACAGTACAATTACAGTATAATTCAATACAGGGGGAATCAGAGGGTCCTGCTCATTAGAGCTTACAATCTAGGAGGGAGGGTTAAATGATACGAAAGGGCAATAACTGTGGGGGATGAGCTGATTGAGAAAATAAGAAGTGTAGTTGTTAGGTGGTGGCAGGATAGGCTTCCCTGAAGAGAAAAGTTTTCAGGGATCGCCTGAAGTTGGATAGATTTGGGGACAGTCTGACAGATTGGGGTAGGGAGTTCCAGAGGATGGGAGAGGCTCAGGAGAAGTCTTGAAGGCAAGTATGAGAGGAGGTGATGAGGGAGCTGGAGAGCAGGAGGTCTTGGGAGGAGCGAAGAGGATGATTAGGTTGGTATTTTTAGACTAGGCTGGTGATGTAGCTGGGAGCAGAGTTGTGGATGGCTACAGCTCATTGTTAGTATTTTTAATTTAATTAGTTGGGCAAGTGGCAGCCAATGGAGGGATTGGCAGAGAGGGGTGGCAGGCGCTGAACGGTTTGTAAGGTGGATGAGTCCAGCAGCAGCATTCATGATGGACTGAAGGGGGATAGTCTATTTAAAGGTAGGCCAATGAGGAGGGAATTGCAGTAGTCGAGGAGAGAGATGACCAGTGAGTGAATCAGGAGCTTTGTGGTTTCATTGGTTAGGAAAGGACATATTTTAGAGATGTTGCGAAGGTTGAGGCAGCAAGCCTTAGAAAGTGATTGGATGTGGGGCCAAAAGGAGAGTTCAGAATCCAGGATAACACCAAGCACCCTAACATGTAGGGATGGGTGGATGGTTGTGCCATTGCTCTTGACAGAGAAGTCAGGGGAAACAGCACGTGGGGGAGGAAATATTATGAGTTCGGTTTTGGACAAGTTGAGTTTGAGGAAGATGTGTGACATCCAGGCAGTTATATCTGTTAATAAGTTAGTGATGCGTGAAGAGACTGATGGAGTGAGTTGGGGGGTGGAGAGGTAGATTTGGGTATCGTCAGCGTAGAAATTATATTGAAAGCCGTGGGAGGCTATCAGCCGGCCCAGGGAAGAGGTGTATATTGAAAATAAGAGAGATTCAAGAACAGAACCTTGGGGGACCCCGACAGAGAAAAGAAGAGGAGAGGTGGAGGTAGAATTGTACGTGACACTGAAGGTGCGATGGGATATGTAGGATGAGAGCCACTGAAGAGCACAGTCATGGAGACCGAGGGAGTAAAGTATTTTGAGGAGGAGGGGGTGGTCGACAGTATTAAAGGCAGCCAAAAGGTCCAGGAGTAGGAGTACAGTGTAGTGTCCATTGGTTTTAGCAGTTAGTAGGTCATTTGAGTTTAAGAAGGGCAGTTTCTGTGGAGTGTTGAGGGCGAAATCCAGATTGAAGGGGGTCAAGAAGGTTATTCTTAACAAGGTGGTCACTCAGTTGGTTGTAGACTAGGCATTCAAGGAGTTTGGAGGAAAAGGGGAGCAAGGAGATAGGGCATAGATTAAGAATCGGTAGGGTCCAGGGATGGCTTTTTGAGTATGGGGGTGACCAATGCATGTTTTAGAGCATTGGGGAAGATGCCAGAAGAGAGGGAGAGATTGAAGATGTGAGTTAGAGAGTGCAGGATAGAGTCAGAGGGTGAACGTAGTATTTGAGAGGGAATAGGGTCCAGTGGAAAGGTGGTTAGGTGGGTGTTAGAAAGGAGTTTAGCAACCTTGTTTATAGTAGCAGGTTTGAATAAGGATAGTGTTGATTGTGCTTGTTGACATGGGGTGTTAACTGGGGAAGATGCCTGTAGAGTGTGAATTTCATCACGAATTGTGTTAATCTTGCTTTTGAAGTGATTAGCAACCTCCTGGGCAGTGAGTGTGTTAGTGGGCGGAAGTGGTGGAGGACAAAGTAGGGAGTTAAAGGTAGAGAAGCGTTGACGGAACTGGATGAGAAGGTGTTAATAAGAGTGGTAAAATAGGTCTGTTTGGCAGTGTGGAGGCGAGAATTGTATTTATGGAGGGCAGATTTGTATTGGTTGAGGTCTTTGAGAGACTTTGTCTTGTGCCACAGGCGCTCAAGCGCGGCTATGCTTTTTGAGATTTCTGGTGTCGTCTGTTTGCCAGGGTTGTAGGGGTCGAGGCCTGATTTTGTGTGTGGTGAGGGGAGCTAGCTCGTCCAGGGTGGAGGACAAGGATTTTTTGTAGATGGCAGTGGCTTGGTTGGGGTAGGACAGGGGTGTGATTTTTTCATAGAGGTGGTCAGTAGCAGAATAGAGGAGAGAAGTGTTGAGTTGACCAAAAGTTTCTACGGGTGACGGTTAGGCGATTGGAGGGAAAGGTGGTGCAGGTAGTGAAGTCACCAAGAAGGATTGTGGGAATTTCAAAAGAGAGAAAGTAGGGTAGCCAGGCAGAAAATTCATCTAGGAGAGCTGACAGTGGTCCAGGAGGTCAATAGATCACAGCAATTCTTAGGGAGGTTGGAGAGAATAGACTTATACAGGGGGCTTCAAATGATGAGAGTGAAAGAGAGGGAGGAAAGTGAAGAACCTGAAAGGTACTCTGTGGGGATAGGAGGAATCCCACTCCACCTCCCTTGCGTCCATTAGGCCTAGGGTAGTGATTCCAGAGAAGGCCACCGTGGGAGAGGGAAGCAGGAGAAGGAGAATCGCATTAGTGGAGCCAGGTTTCGGTGATTGCAAGTAGATTAAAGGAATTAGTGACAAATAGGTAATGAACAGCAGTGAGCTTGTTGCAGACAGAGCGGGTGTTCCAGAGGGCACAGGAGAAGGGAAGGCTGGTTTTGGGAAGAAGGGGAATGGAGATTAAATTGCGTAGATCGTGACTACTGCCAGAGGGTGTGGGGTGGTGGTGATGGGCGTTGTTAAATGAGGCCCAGGGTTTGGGGAAATATCTCCAGAGGCTAGGAGAAGCAGAAGAGAAAGGGAGGCAACATGGGAATATGAATTATATGAGGGGACATGCTTGAGCATCCTGGTTTTATTACCATGTGGGCTTAGAGTTAGAAAGAGGTGATGAGTGCAGTTATAGGGAGAGGGGAGAAGTGAGGATAATATGTACAGATAGTGGGGTGGGGAAGAGGGGTGAAGAAAAGATAGTTTGAGTCTGCCATTGTGAAAAGGAGAGGTAAGGAATGCATGTTTCAGAGAGGAAAGTGTGAGGATTTGGAAATGAGGTTACCTGTAGTCTGGTGTTATGTAAAGTAGTTTGGTGTTAGTGTGCGCTTTGTGCAAATTGCTGAAGTGCAAGAGCGGAAGTGCCCACTTATTTAAAGACCCCCACTTTTTTGGAAGAACCCCTCTGCAATGTCTAACCCCATGCAATGCTTTCCCCCATAAGCAAAGCTTTGTTTTATACTGTGATGGGTGTGGGTGGATTGGGGCAATTAATCAATTATGGCAGTGGTTTTCAACTCCTGTCCTCGGGACCCACCAACAGGCCAGATTTTAAGTATTACTTTGGGGAGATACAGATTAGAATACTGCAATCACTGAGCAGCAAATGATATCACCTGTGATGTATTTCAGTTATCCTGCAAACCTGGCCTGTTAGTGGGTCCCGAGGACAGGAGTTGAGAACCACTGAATTATGGGGTAATATTAAGCACACAGACATCACAGCAGACCTTTCCACTCTATGATCAAGAGAGCCAAAAAGGGCAAAATGTGTGCAGATAAGGGGAGCCATAAATTAGGTAAGATCTAAAGCTTAAATAAACATCTAAATAAATGTGAACATGGCTACAGATTAGGTGAAATAATGGTGACAAGCATACAATTACCAAATATGCATCTGAGCAGTCAGTCAGAATTCATTTTAAGGTACATGGCAATTGTAGGAATATAGATGCTGATTACCAGTATTGAGAAAAGAAATAAGTGAAAAGCAGGCTGTTTCAGTTGAAGGGTGGAGTTGTCAGCAATGTAAGCATACCAGTATTGAGAAAAGATATAAGTGAAAAGCAGGCTGTTTCAGTTGAAGGGTGGAGTTGTCTGCAATGTAGGCATACCTGTGAAGAGAGAGAAGAAGAGTTCAGATGGATGGATGGATGGTTGCAAGAGTGGAAGTGCCCACTTATTTAAAGAGCCCAACTTTTTTGGAACAACCCCTCTGCAATGTCTAATTGTTGTTTACAAGTTAAAATCATTTTTTTTTTATAGAAAATTACTTAGAACCCCCAAATATTATATATATATATTTAAAACACCCGAGAGAATTAAAATGGCGATTGTTGCAATACTTTTTGTCACACGGTATTTGCGCAGCAGTCTTTCAAGTGCTTTTTTTTTGGAAAAAAAACACTTTTTTGAGTTAAAAAATAAGACAATAGTAAAGTTGCCCGATTTTTTGTATATTGTGAAAGAGGATGTTACGCCGAGTAAAGAGATACCATACATGTTACGGTTGAAAATTGCGCACACTTGCAGAATGGCGACAAATTCCGGTACTTAAAAATCTCCATAAGCGACACTTTATAATTTTTTAATGGTTACCAGGTTAGAGGTGCAGAGGAGATCTTTTGCTAAAATTATTGCTCACACTCTGGCGATACCTCACATGTGTAGTTTTAACACCGTTTTCATATGCGGGCATGACTTACGTATGCATTTTCTTTGCTGCACGAGCTCCTGGGGATGGTGGCGCTTTAATTTTTTTTTTTTTTTTAACACTGTTCCTTTAAAAAAAATCTGATCACTTTTATTGCTATCGCAAGGAATGTAAACTTCCCTTGTGATAGTAATATATGTTGACAGGTACTCTTTATGGAGGGATGGGGGGGGGTCTAAAAGACCCCATCCCTCCTTTACACTTTACAGTATTCAGGTCGCCAAAAATGGCGATTCTGAATACTTTCATTTTTTTAAAACCAGCGCCATTTACCGCCGAGTAAACCGGAAGTAACGTTGTAACGGTGCTTCCGGAAATGTACAAAGGAGTCACAATTGGAGCCGATTTCGGTTTCCACAGGGACGCCACACAGCCGGCAGACATGCCAGATCAGATCTCTGGTCTCCTGGTGGGATGGGAGGCCGAAGAAGAGCGCTGGAAGGTGGCGGGAGAGGGGCTGTCCCCACCCGCTGCCTGGGATAGCGACCGAGCAGCTCCCGAGCCGGTCGCCTGCTTTAAAAAATGGTACCAAGGGGGGCGCATGTGCGAGGCTCGACAAGACGGACATGCCGCTTTAGAGCACCGCTCGGCCACGGGATTTTTAGCTGGATGAAGCAGCAGCCAGCCACTCACCGCAGCCCTAAGCAGCTTCGACAAGCCTCCTGAGACTCTGTAAACCACCACCTGCGGCCGTTATGGTCGCCATGGGATCGAAGTTGAAGATCCAGACCAAAAACATCCGCAAGGCCCTGGCTTGAACCTCTGCCAAGATGGCGCCGCCATCCTCCTCCCGTGCAAGCACAGGCTCACCGCGGACCCCTAGGCAGAGAACACTTCACCATCCAGATGAGGGTGAGTCAGATCCTGAATCCCTAGCTTCCCCACTCCTTTCCCAACAAGGGGAAATGCCAGCAGACATACTACTGCAAAACGAACGTATGTTACACCGTGCACTGAAACACACATCAGATCAGATAACTGATCGCCTAATGAAAGAGATAAGGGAACTAGGACAGCGTACATCTGAATTAGAACAGAGGGTGGATGAGCTAGAAACCCAGATCGCTAATCAATCTGACGAACTAGAATCACTCAGAGAAGAAAATCTTACCCTCCAATCCCATTTGGAGGATTTTGAAAATAGAGCAAGGAGATCCAACTTAAGAATCAAGGGACTCCCAGAAACGATCGATGACTTACAATCAACAGTCACAGCTCTATTTCAGGAATTGGCCCCATCCATCCCTATTGAACGCTTTGAGATGGACCGAGTCCATAGGGCGTTAGCCCCCCGTAAACAAGACCGAGCACCTCGAGACATTATAGCCAAACTACACTATTTCCGCTCCAAAGAGCAACTTATGCAAGCATCAAGGCATAGAGATACCCTCACTTTTCAAGGTCACCAGTACCAGCTTTTCGCAGATCTCTCCCAAACCACTATTGCAAAAAGGAGAGCTTTCAAGCCCCACTTACAAATTCTACAACAACGTCGAATAATCTACTCATGGGGTTTTCCCTTTGCCCTTCGATTTACCTATCAAGGCCGCAAATACACCTGCAAAATGGTTGAGGACCTCCAGAAAAGCCTCCAAGATCTCCACCTGGATCCAGGAACCCCCAACAACATCTCAAGGGACCCGCAGATGCTCAGCTTCCTCTCCCCAGAAAGCAGCCCCCTCACCTTCCTCTTCCTCCAAGAGAAGCCACATAACTGTGGTCCATCAAGAGCCTCCAGATTCAATGGACTGAGATTAACCTTCAACATCAAGAACCAACCAACATACCCCTTTTTGGGGGCCCCAGCAGCCTCAGCATAAAACAAAATGTTATGTGATAACCACTGCTATTGCAACCTGTAAATAGCAGAGTTGACCCTATTTGGATTCAAGCTCCCCCCCCCCCCCATTTTCGAGGAATGTACTCTGCTGAAAACGGCTGAAAATCAATATTTCCTTTCCTGAGACCCCTCTTCACTGTTAATGACTCTACCATCATGCTAACCATTTTTTTTCTCTACAGGATGTTATTCCCCTAGCAAAGAAGATTACAGCCATGCCCTTAGGGCAAAATAACATGAGATGTCCCTCTCCCTGGCTCCTCCTAAGAGGAGCCGGCGAGACGAACACTCTCATACAAACCCCAAAAGGTTAACATATGTTATCTCTGTATAGTTTCAAGTTCAATTTACTGTTACTCTTTACAATGACCTTTAATTGATAGCAAGCCTGATTAGGACCCCCTAGACACTATCCCACAAACCCCCCAAAATTATTAGTCAGCTTCGGCTGATTTCATCGTCACAACGCACCCCCTACAAACGATGAAGCCAATCCCCTCATTTCAACTGGACAAAATAAAACATTAAGTCTTGAGTGTCATGATCAGGAAAACTTTTTGTTACCCATTCAATGGCTAATCTGAGACCTATACTTTAGATTCACTGGCTCTCTTTAATGTAAGATATGTACAGTGCCTTGCGAAAGTATTCAGCCACCTTTGAAGTTTGCGACCTTTTGCCACATTTCAGGCTTCAAACATAAAGATATAAAACTGTATTTTTTTGTGAAGAATCAACAACAAGTGGGACACAATCATGAAGTGGAACAAAATTTATTGGATATTTCAAACTTTTTTAACAGATAAAAAACTGAAAAATTGGGCGTGCAAAATTATTCAGCCCCCTTAAGTTAATACTTTGTAGCGCCACCTTTTGCTGCGATTACAGCTGTAAGTCGCTTGGGGTATGTCTCTATCAGTTTTGCACATCGAGAGACTGAAATTTTTGCCCATTCCTCCTTGCAAAACAGCTCGAGCTCAGTGAGGTTGGATGGAGAGCGTTTGTGAACAGCAGTTTTCATTTCTTCCACAGATTCTCGATTGGATTCAGGTCTGGACTTTGACTTGGCCATTCTAACACCTGGATATGTTTATTTGTGAACCATTCCATTGTAGATTTTGCTTTATGTTTTGGATCATTGTCTTGTTGGAAGACAAATCTCCATCCCAGTCTCAGGTCTTTTGCAGACTCCATCAGGTTTCCTTCCAGAATGGTCCTGTATTTGGCTCCATCCATCTTCCCATCAATTTTAACCATCTTCCCTGTCCCTGCTGAAGAAAAGCAGGCCCAAACCATGATGCTGCCACCACCATGTTTGACAGTGGGGATGGTGTGTTCAGGGTGATGAGCTGTGTTGCTTTTACGCCACACATAACGTTTTGCATTGTTGTCAAAAAGTTTGATTTTGGTTTCATCTGACCAGAGCACCTTCTTCCACATGTTTGGTGTGTCTCCCAGGTGGCTTGTGGCAAACTTTAAACA
>BLSH010250597.1:111521-121801 GCA_018402905.1 Glandirana rugosa
AAATCTCGCTGCAAGGAAGAAAGATGCACTCCGATCCAGTTAGTCCCAAGGTGCATACTGATTAAAACACTCGAAGGAGTAGCCATCTCAAGTCCCACTATATCAAAACCTCCCGATGAAGATAGAGAACATGCAACCCCTCATCTCTACTCGTTTGAAGATCTTCAGGCCCAAGACGACCAAGCCGGCTTGAAACCCTGTTTCAGGCCCAAGCCCAGGCCTGTCTTGGGCTTGAAACAGGGCCTGGGGCTTGGGGTAACTTTAGTTACCCCTGTACCTGAAAATCCGTGTTTTTACCGACATTTTATCAGGACCTTCCAGGATCTCCAGACGTTTTCCTTTAGAACATTTCTATGGCCTCTACTGTTAATTAATACTTTTCAGACCCATTTTGAAGATGATCTCCATTTTTGCTTTTTTTATGTTTTTATTTTTTTTTAAATATTTAAAAGTTATTTCCCTGTCCCCATTTTCTTTGTAGGTCACTTGTCCCACCCTTACCCCCATTTCCTTCCTTTTGCAGACCTCTAGGACCTTCCAGGACTATTTTACAGCCATTTTTGTGCCTAAAAGTCCATGTCCCCATTGATTTCAATGGGGTTCGGGGTCCGGGACAAAGTTCGGGTTCTGTCCGGACCCGAACCCGGACTTTGTCCCAAAGTTCGGCCGAACCAGCAGAACCCGGACTTCTAGAAGTTTGCTCATCTCTACTCCCCAACGTACAAGAGATAGAAGTAGCCCTCCAAAACTATATCACCCTGAACTCTACCGATGAGGAAGCTCACAAAATTAGTCATACGTGGAACCCTGATTGACCTAGCCTCACGTAGAAAGAAGGAACGTCGCTCTAAACTCCAGACACTTGAACAGAGCTTCACCCAAGCGCACACAGAATTTCAAAAACTCCCGACTCCCGCCAACAAAAACAAACTAGAAAAAGCAAGACTGGAACTGGATCTTTTTTTAACAGATTCTGCTGAGAAGGCCCTTAGACGCTCGAGCCATCGAATTTACACAAAAGCTAACAAACCAGACTCCTTTTTAGTCCTATCTCTTCGCAATCTGGAAAAACCTTACAAGCCCGTTCGTCTGAAGACTTCCTCAGACTCCTACACTAGCAACCCTGCCAAAATTCTTCAACTTTTCCATAAACACCTATCCACCTTATACTCAGCAACTTCTAACACTAGCGACCCTGTCCAAATATCAGACTTCTTTGGCCCTCCCTACACTCACCCCCACTCAAAGAGCGCAAGTAGATAAACCAATAACTGAACTAGAGGTCCGTACTGCGATCAAGGCACTCAAATGCAACAAACACCCTGGCCCAGACGGCTTCACAGCTAAATATTATAAATGATTCATAGATAGGCTGGCCCCATTCTTGACTGAGGCCCTGAACTCTATTCTCAAAGGCTTTTCCTTTACTCCTGACTCCCTTAAGGCCACCATATCTATGATACCGAAACCTCAAACAGATGATACCTCTTGCACGAATTTCCGACCATCTCTATACTAAATAATGACATCAAACTCTTAGCGAAAATCCTGGCCACTCGGCTTAACACACACATTGGTTCTCTCATCCATAGAGATCAAGTAGGCTTTATGCCATCGAGACAAGCTAGTGATAATGTTCGCAGAGTGGTACTTTTGACACACCTAGCACGTTCACGTAAAATCCCTACCTGCCTCCTTTCTTTAGATATTAAGAAGGCCTTTGACAGCTTATCCTGGCCATACTTACCCTCTGTCCTACAAAAATGGAGGTTTGGCCCACATTTTTTGAAATGGACACTATCCCTTTACTCTAGCCCTACCGCTCTTATCACCTATGCTGGACATTGCTCCAATCCCTTCCCTGTGCAATGAGGAACCCGACAGGGTTGCCCACTCTCTCCACTTCTATTTTCTCTTGCGTTCGAACCACTAGCCCAGAAAATCCACGAAGACCCCAATATTAAAGGCCTAGAGTCAGGAGGATACCATCACAAATTATGTTTCTTTGCAGACGATCTCCTAATCTTTCTCACATCTCCACTGACTTCCACGCCAACTCTTCTAAACACACTAAATAAACTTCGCTAAAATATCTGGGCTAGTGGTCAACACCCATAGGTCCAAAATCTTAAAGATTTCTTTACCGCCCTCACAGGTATCACACCTACAAACAGTCTTACCTTTTTCTTGGGCACCCTCTACCCTAACTTATTTAGGCATTAAGCTGACCCCTGACCCAGCTACCCTATTTTCAGCCAACTGCCCCTCCATGCTAACTCACTTAACTAAACTAATGTTATCTTAGGCGGCACTTCCCCTACCTTGGTTAGGGCACATCACCATAAAAATGGTAATCCTCCCAAAAATTCTATATTTATTTAGAGTCCTCCCAATAGCAGTACCTACATATTACCTACGGATTCTGCAACGTAAAACCCTTAGCTTTATCTGGGGCAAAATTAAACCCTGAATCTCCAAATCTTTACCTTACAAAATCTCAAAATGGTTTAGCCCTCCCATCATTTATCAAATACTACCAGGCAGCCCAGCTAGCAACTCTCACTAAATACCACGCCACCAAAGAAACCCCTCTGTGGGTCTCTCTAGAATCAATGGATTGTGACCCCCTCTCAATAGCCAACCTACTGTGGCTATCACCCAAAGATCGTAAAACCCTCTGTAACCCAATCACTTGTCACTCTCTCCGTCTATGGGACACTATTAAAATTTAAATATAAAATGCAATCCCCACATAATCCTCTCCTACCTCCGCAACCCTTCATTCTACCCAGCTTGGGAATCTCCATTCTCTTTCCGCAACTGGTCAGAAGCAGGCCTTGTTCGAGCATATTCTTTCACAACTCCTGACACACTGATCCCCTTTCCAACCCTCTCATCCACCCATGGCCTCCCCAACTCAGAAATTTTTCGTTACCTGCAACTGAAACATTTTTTTACTCCCTGTGTTCGCTCTAGCCCCTTCACACCACATAAATCAATTTATGAACAGGCCTGTGACCGAGACCCACACATGCGAGGGCTCATCTCTCAACTTTAACTCCTTCTCTTAGACCCCCCTCCACATAACACCCTCCCCTATGTCTCCAAATGGGAATCAGATCTAAATATACAATTAGAAGCGGCTCAATGGAAAGACATTTGGCTCGCCACCAAATCAGCATCCCAAAACATGATCGCCTCGGAGGCAAATTACAAAGTCCTTTTCCGATGGTACTTGGTGCCATCTCGGATAGCCAAATACCTTTCTACATACCCCTCTAGTTGCTTCCGAGGATGCTTAGACGAAGAAAGAAGTTTTCTCAATTATCTCCACACTAATCCTCCTGTTCTATTCAACCTATATGTTAGTGATATAACTAAAGGTTTGCTGGGCAATGTATGTCTCTTTGCTGATGATACAAAGGTGTGTAGTAGAGTTGATATCCCTGGAGGGGTCTGTAACATGGAACATGATTTGGCATTGCTGGAAGATTGGTCAAAGCAGTGGAGACTGCAGTTCAATATTTCTAAATGTAAAATAATGCATCTAGGGAAAAAGAATCCGCTTAGAGAGTACAGCATTGGGGGCACAGTGTTAGCCAGCACTACAGAAGAAAAAGATTTGGGGGTGCTTATTTCAGATGATTGCAAAATGAGAAAACAGTGTAACCAAGCAGTGGGAAAAGCAAATAGAATTCTGGGATGTATCAGTAGAGGGATCACCAGCAGGAGGAAGGAGGTTCTGATTCCTCTATATAGATCTTTAGTGAGACCTCACTTAGAATACTGTGTCCAGTTCTGGAGACCTCACTTACAAAAAGATATTGATAAAATAGAATGGTGAAAGGTCTGGGGGATAAAACATATCAAGAGTGACTTCAGGAACTTAATATGTACAGTCTGGAGGAAAGAAGGGAGAGGGGAGACATGATTGAAACCTTTAAATACCTCAAGGGGGTGAATAAGGTTCAGGAGGGCAGTCTTTTCAATATGAAACCAAAATCAAGAACACGGGGACATGACCTCAAACTAACTGGGGGGAAGTTCAAAACTAATCTTAGAAAGTATTATTTTACTGAAAGGGTGGTTGATGATTGGAATAAGCTACCAACAGAGGTTGTGAGACAGTCAACAGTAAATGGCTTCAAACATGCTTGGGATAAACATAAATCCATAGTCAGACAACAAGGTTAATGTAAAAAAAAAAAAAAAATAAAAATAAAAAGGGGCAGACTCGATGGACTACTCAGTCTTTTTCTGCCGTCACTTTTCTTTGTTTCTATGTTTCTATGTTTCTAATCAGTCAATCCCTTTGCCCCACTCCAGAAGTGGCCTTACGCAATTGCAAACCCCCAGAGATCACTAATAGTCAATTTAAACTTTTGCTGCAGATTACCACAGCAGCTAAACAAACTATAGCTAAGGCCTGGAAAACCCCCTCGCTACCCATTCTTGAGGCCAAACATAGAATCACCAAGGCTATGATTCATGCCAAGGTTGAGGCCACAATCCTAGATACTATTCCTAAATTTGACCGAATATGGCAACCATGGGTATGCCACTTCCTTCCAACAATCTTTGACACCAACCTCCTTCTCCCATGACTCTACACCAGTAACTGAGTTTCATATTTAGCATCCCTATCTCTCAGCTGGACCATCATCCCTCCCGACAACACTCCTCTCTACTTCCCTATATCTACTCCCCTGCTCTCCCTTGCTTCCTCTCCCTCTGCCATACCCCTTTATTTCTCCCTAAGTCTCCTCAATGCAAACTTTTACTTCATACAATCTCATGATTCCCTTATCCGACATAATCTCTACCCAGATTATACACATGTCCACCGCATTCTATATCCAATCATCTAAGGCCCATAAGCAGCATGGCAACTCTTATACTCCTTAACATTATCAAAATGCTCTGCTGCCCTTTTGACAACCTCAGTTCTCGAAGGGCAACTTTAAGAATCTTCTCCCAACTGGCGATACACAGTTATTAATCATTACTCTAAGTCTTTACTTCGGTGCCTACTCTACCTTTGTTGCCATAACCCAGTTAGGAAACTCCAATACTTCATGTCAAACCTTATTCCCATACCCAACCCTAAGAGCAATGATATCTGTAGCACGCTTCTCAATATAATGCAATGTGTTGACAATGTCCCAAAGCCATGAGACCACCAAAGCCAGTTATATTCTTATTGTATTTTTGTAAAAGTTTATATATTTGTTCGGCCATATGACCACTTTGTATTTCTCAATAAAAACTTTGAACCAGAAAAAATGGTACCAGGTTATAACCTGTAGCTGCAGACTATACCCCAATACTTCCCACTTAAAAGCAGCCACCGTTTATAAACAGCAATTCACATTAAATGGTTAAACTAATTTACAACAGCAGGACCCGTTCCTGCGCCCAACAAAATTAACTGCAAGGGGTTACAATGTTCTGGCACCAGCAACAACCAAGGCCCAATTTTTTACCACCTGTTTGACTGGGGCATGTCATCACAATTTTTAACCACTTAACGCGAATCGCCGTTTATAAACGGCGGCAACTTTAAGTGGATGTATTGGGGTATAGCCTGCAGATACAGGCTGGCTATACCCCGGTACCATTTTCTATATCAGGTAGCTGGCTATCCGGTGATAATGGTTGATCTGGCTCGGAAGCCGCTCGGTCTTTATCCCAGGGAGCGGGAGGGCCACCCTTTTTTTTTTTTTTATAAGTTGCATCGCTTCCGCCGCGAACCGTGACACACTTCCAGTTGGCTCACTGTATTCACCGCATCATTACCAGGAAGCTTTTTGTTTCACTGGATACATAAGGAAAAGCCTTTTTTGACGTTCCCCTGCTAATTAGCCTTGCAATTCAGGCCACATTGGGTGTTCTCGTTAGCAATCACCTGGGCTAGAGGTGTATGCATCCCTGTCCATACATGTGACTTACCCCAACCAATCATTGGGCTTTACACCCAGCTGCAATGACTCAATCATTCAAGCAATGATACTATATTCTGCCCCCAGTAATCAGGTAAGACTAGGGCGTCTTTTTGTGCAGAGGGACCTTGAGCGAGCAGGTGATAAACGTCAGGTAAACTAATATTTTGCAATATGGATTCTGGGATACTATATATAAACTACATTGTTTACCTACTGGGCTCTTGCTTATAGCTCTGTTTTTCGTGCCACTTTTTTCTTGCATATTTTACAGACCCATGACGATATGCTCACTTTTGTGAGTCTGGGTTCCTTGAGCAGTCCCTGATTAGACTTTTGACAGCAGGCTTCAATGGGCTCTTTGGGACCTATTGTTTCTATTTGACTTTATGCAACCTTTTTAACATATGGGTAAGTGCTGGAACCATTATGTTTGCTATTTTCTACACATCTGACTGACTTATGGCACTCTCCAGTCTATTTACACTGGGTTGTTCATTATTACTTTTTTTCTTTTAGAGTACAAATTTATGTGCCATTCGAAAGCGCTCACCCTCGCTCTCCCTGGTCCCCCCGGTGATTTCCCTCATTTTCATGGCTGTGGTAGGTACCACCTTACTTTTGTTTTGGTAGAACTACCCTGTGTATCTTCAATTGTGCTCTTTAGATTAATATACTTACACATATATCCTTGTATAGCAGATGTCCCGTGACCAAACATCCAACACCTACCTGATAGTCTAATAACTGGTACGTCGTTTGATCTTTCGCGCTTTTGTATTCATTATTTCTTATGGAGCTATTACTTCTGGAGTGCTAATCCATACCCTTCTCTTTCTACTTTGTAATTTAGGACTATTTTGTCCCTGTACTCCCTGGCAATTATCATTGGGTGCTACTTTGTGAAGCAGCTCCTACACGCTATTGGACATCACACTTAGACCTTTTGTTGTTTACACCATCATATTTCTCCTGTTTCATGTTCTCAGTGGACCGAGTCAGGACTAAGCTATCTAAATTCACATGCCCTTCTGATTGATACCTTGAGAAGACGGTCAGTATAGACACATAAAACTGATCAATGTATATTGATTACAGTCATTATATTTTGAATGTATCCCTTATGTTGTGTTTTTTTGTCTTTTTGTACCATATTTAGAGGATTTTAATGTGACCACTTACCCCTGAAGAAGAACTTTCGAAATGCGTCCGGCTTTGTCTGTATTTTAATTGTTTGTCACCAGTATTATATTTTCAATGATACAAATGTTTTGTATGTTACCCCTTATATGTCAGTTTTTGTTCTATTGTATGCTTATTGTGTACCCCTTGATGGTTGACCTTTTTAAAAATGTATAAATAAACTTTTTTTATTTTACTTTAGTCTTTTGCTCTTTGAAGAATTGGTGCCTTATAAAGTCCCATTGGGGGGGGTCCTTTCTACTTTATATACCCCTCCTGCCACTGTCCCAGTGGGACGGGAGACCAGAGCTCCGATCCAACGCTTCTGACAGCTGTGTGGAGTCCCTGTGGAAGCCGGAATCAGCTTCAATCAGGACTCCTTTGTACATTTCTGGAAGCAACGCCACAACGTCACTTCCGGTTTACTCGGCGGCAAACGCCGGTTTTAAAAAAAATGACAGTATTCAGAATCGCTGTTTTTGGCGATCTGAATACTGTGAAATGCAAAGGAGGGATGGGGGGTCTTTTAGAACCATAAAGAGTACCTGTCACCATATATTACTATCACAAAGGATGTTTACATTCCATGTGATAGCAATAAAAGTGATCAGATTTTTTTTTTAAAACAGTGTTAAAAAATAAATAAAATAAAATAAATTTAAAAATTTAAAAAAAAAATGTAAAGCTCCATCGTACCCGTGAGCTTGCGCAGCAAAGAAAACACGTACGTAAGTCAGGCCCACATATGAAAATGGTGTTCAAAACACAGAGTGTGAGCAATAATTCTAGCAAAAGACCTCCTCTGCACCTCTAACCTGGTAACCGTTAACATTTTTTAAAGCATCGCTTTTTAAGTACCAGAGTTTGTTGCCATTCCCCAAGTGTCCGCAATTTTCAACCGTAACATATATGGTATCTATTTACTTGGCGTAACATCCTCTCTCACAATATACAAAAAAATTGGGCTAACTTTTCTGTTGTCTTACTTTTTAACTCAAAAAAGCAATTTTGTTTCCAAAAAAATTGCTCTTGAAAGACCGCTGCGCAAATACCTTGTGACAAATAGTATTGCAACGAACACCATTTTATTCTCTAGGGTGTTTGAAAAAAAAATATAATGTTTGGGGGTTCTAAGTAATTTTCTAGCAAAAAAAATGGCTCCATGACTTAAGTGGTTAAACTAATTTACAACAGCAGGTTCCGTTCCTGCGCCCAACAAGAATAACTGCAAGGGGTTACAGTGTTCTGGCTCCGCCAACACCCAAGGCCCAATTTTTCAGCACCTATTTGACTGGGGCATGTCATCACAATATTTAAAATCATTTACAACAGTGGGGCCCGCACCAAAAAAAAAAAAAAGTGCATAGGGTTCCCCCCCAAAGTCCATAACTGGCCCTTCAGGTCTGGTATGGATTTTAAGGGGAATCCCGCCGAAAATAAAAATAAAAATTGCGTAGGTGTCCCCCCCAAAGTCCATACCAGGCCCTTTAGGTCTGGTATGACTTTTAAGGGGAACCCCGTGCCAAAAAAAAAAAAAAAAATGCGTAGGGGTCCCCCCCAAAGTCCGTACCAGGCCCTTCAGGTCTGGTATGGATTTTAAGGGGAATCCCGCCAAAAATAAAAATAAAAATTGCATAGGTGTCCCCCCAAAGTCCATACCAGGCCCTCTAGGTCTAGTATGGATTTTAAGGGGAATCCCCCCAAAAATAAAAAGTGCATAGGTGTCCCCCCAAAGTCCATACCAGGCCCTCTAGGTCTAGTATGGATTTTAAGGGGAACTCCGTGCCAAAATTAAAAAAAAATTGCGTAGGGGTTCCCCCCAAAGTCCGTACAAGGCCCTTCAGGTCTGGTATGGATTTTTAGGGGAACCCCATGCCAAAATTAAAAAAAAAAACTGCGTAGGGGTACCCCCCCAAAGTCCGTACCAGGCCCTTCAGGTCTGGTATGGATTTTAAGGTGAACTCCACACCAAATTAAAAAAAAAAAATGGCTTGGGGTCCCCCAAAATCCAAACCAGACCTTTATCTGAGCATGCAGCTCTGGCATGGCAGGAGGGAATGGGGACGAGCGAGCACCCCCCTTCGAACTATACCAGGCCACATGCCCTTAACATGGGGAGGATGCTTTGAGGTTGCCCCCAAAGCACTTTGTCCCCATGTTGATGGGGAGAAGGGCCTCATCCCCACAACCCTGGCCGGTTTTAGAATCTGAAAGCCCCCTTTAATAAGGGAGCCCCCAGATCCCAACCCCCCATGTGAAGTACCCCTACCCATTCACCAAAAAAGGAGTGTAGTGGTAAAAAGCTCTTTTCTTCTTTCTTCCTCCATCTTCTCCTGGCTGGTCCTGCTTCTGGTCTTCTGCTTCTTCTTTTAGTCTTCTTGTTTCCTCTCTTCATCTTCAATCTACATCTTCTTCTTCCTTCTTCTTTCACAGCTGCCGCTCTCCCCACTGCTGCAGCCCGGCCCCTGTGCATCTCCCAGAATGGGCGGTCTTCACAATGACCGTTGCCATGCAGTGACATAACCAAGTGAACCCGCCCCCTTCTGGTGTCATGTGCTGTCAGAGGGGGCAGGTCACCCATTTGTGTCACTGGGTGGCCCCGCCCCTTCTTATAAAAGGACTCTCATTGTGAAGACCGCCCATTCTGGGAGATGTGCAGGGGTCGGGCTGCAGCACTGAAAGAAGATGAAGATTGAAGAAGAAGAGGAAGAGAGGAAGCAAGAAGACTAAAAGAACAAGCAGAAGACCAGAAGAAGGACTGAGCTAGGAGAAGATGGAGGAAGAAAGAAGAAAATAGCTATTTTACACATTAAAGGACTTGTCAAAAACTGGCTCTTTTTTTTTTGTAACACTACACTCCTTTTTTGGTGAATGGGTAGGGGTACAATGTACCCAATACCTATTCACATGGGGGGTCAGGATCTGGGGGCCCCCTTATTAAAGGGGGCTTCCAGATTGTGATAAGCCCCCCGCCTGCAGACCCCCACAAGCACCAGCCAGGCTTGTGGGGAAGAGGCTCTTGTCCCCATCAACATGGGGACAAGGTGTTTTGAAGTGGGGGGCAGAGCCCCCCTCCCCCAAAGCACCCATACTCCCCATGTTGAGGGCATGTAGCCTGGTACGGTTCAGGAGGGGGGCACTCGCCCGTCCCCCTGTCCT
>BLSH010250597.1:137984-154244 GCA_018402905.1 Glandirana rugosa
ATGACAGTACATTTATCCACTACAGTACCCTGTCTTAGAACTGTGCACATTGTAACGAAGTGTACACAAAACGTTCTAAAGGTGAAACAAATGAGAACTCGTTTCTTATAATTTCTCTGTTCATTTTTGTATATATCTCAAAACTTTTTTATTGTGTACATGTCTAAGTAAGATTCAAATTCCGGAGTATGTGTGCCCGCATAGATTTTTTTATTTGTTTTGCAGCCCAGGCTGCAGTTCCTTTTTTTCAACTGCAAAAAGCCGCAATACGTAACCGCAAAAACTCGCAATCACTCGCAGCCGCAGTTATCCTCAACTCAAAAACGCCAATGCATAACGCCGAAAAACGTCAACTTTTTTTCCTTGACGTCGGACCCGACGTTTTGTTTATTTTTTTAGATACGCCCGTGTGTATGAGGCCTTAAACTTAGAATGAATCTGTACATGTGTTATTTTTTCAAAACTCTATATATGTTTTTACTTGTCTCTTTAATATTCTTTGCTCAAGAGTAAACAAAGTGGAAATCTTGCAAAACACATGTGAAGCAATGTTACACGTGTCAAGATTCTGTCCCATGACATCACCTATTTACATGACAGTACAAGAACAAATTGCAAATAAAAGTGAAAAATATTGACAAGACATAATCACAGGTAAAAACATACATGGCGTGAACATTTTGAAAACATGGGCACAGAGGGTTATTTGCTGGCAAATTCTACAGGTGAAAACAAGACATTGATCACTTGATCAGTAGATCACAAATCAGTTTTTAATATTTTCCTAGGGTGTCCAAGGACATTGAATGCAAACGTGTGATACCAGTAATTATGATTGGCTTGAGCAAACGAGCAAGTAGGGATTTTTGAGTTCTATTCAAGGAAATATTTCAAGTTTTTAGACTACACCCAGGGCCACATTTATAATTCTGCCCTTAGGCCAACTGTCATGTGTTGCTTACTTTTTTTTTCAACAGGCTAGTTATCCAAAAAAAACTAGACAGAAAGCTAACAACTAGCACAGTAGAGTAAACATCCTATTTTGCTCTTGCTGAATAGACCCAAAGTGAATGAACTGCGCATTCTAGTTGACATGACATAATATTATATATTACATATATTAAACTGTGCAGGGACGGCATTAATGTGGACCGCTGATAGTCAGGGCATCAGCCTGGAAGTATTTATTATATAAAGAAATTAGTTGCAGAAAACCTGTGATGTGTGGGTGAATTTGTGCTGAAACTAGTAGACCTGTCAACCTAGACCTCAAACTATTTTGGTTATGCAGACATGTAGCCCTGAATTCAACCTAGGGGACTTTCTATGTTGCATTTGTTTGTATTACTCAAGACCAAGGATGATCTTGAGTTTGATCTAAACTAGGTTTGGTCCGAACATTAGCTGTATTGTTGGGCCAATGAGCTGTTGGCTGGATGCACTGCAGCTGAATGTATACAAGAAGGTGATGCTCATGAGCTCATTGACCTAATATGGTTATATGGCCATGTTAGGACAACAACATTGGCTATGTGGTCATAATAGGTTAATGTTGTCTTGAGCATCCTTGCCCCTGTGTTATGTGCAGCTGTGTATATATCTCCTACCGCAGCTCGTTGTACCATTAAGGATGCAATAGCATGACAGCTTCTCAAGGGTTCAGACAAACTGGGTTTGGCGTGACTTTGGATCTGAACCTAGCTCATCCCTACTGAAAACAGGGGCAATGCCAGTAAAACTATAATGCCTATAAAGTCTAGCAACAGTTGGGCAGTAATGTAATGCATGGGTAATTGAACAAATACTGTATTTGAAGAGAGTTGATGTTGTAAAAAGTGTTCTACTTTAATAAAATCAACCCCAATGAAATATCTGATTGATACTTTATAGAGGTTACTACACATATTCTCACTTTGTCAGAAATTAACCCTCACAGCACAGTAAAGAAAATACATACAGAAACATCTTCATAACAGAACATCTCCTGCCATGTTACAAGAAGTAGACCAAAGTAGACAAAAGCGTGACCAGATGTAAACATGAAGGAAGTATATATATATATATATATATATATATATATAATTATAATTCCCAATTATTAATCTGTAGATTAAATATAAACATTTAAAGATAATTTACTATACCATCTTTATATTCTTTATATTTTAGGAGATGGTTACCTAAATAATTTTATTGATCTGTGATATGCATGATAACTGTGAAAAATGTAAATACTAATCTTTTAAATAGTTGGTATTTTATATATTCAAGTACCTTTGCCATGCGGTTTATGTTTGTATTTACTTAGTACAGCTTATCTGGGACAAGAGGCAGCCAAACTGTTTTACACATCTCAAAGGGAATGTCCAACCTACCCAAAGACATCCAATATTGAAAGCCCTTACATATTGTTCCTACAAATATATTGCTACTGTAAAAACATTACTTAATAAAACCTGTTATTTACTGTACATTCATTTGTTAATGAGAGTATGCATTTAATGCTACATTTTTACATGACTAGAAATTGAAATAATATGATGAACAAAAGTGATTCTGATGTTCTGTCTTAAGACAAACTGGGTTTGCCATTAATTGATCAGGAACAAATTAACAACACAGACCAATCTGCAGTGCTCACAAACCAAATACAATTTTTCAAGGGTAATAAATAAATTATTTATATACGCGCATACAATATGTTCAAGGATTTGTTAGATATGGTGAAAAAAAAAAAACTGCCTTGAGTTTACTAATGTCATGCTGGCATTATGGATATACTACCAAGCCACCAATGGCTACAGAATTTTCTAGGTCACATTGAAATACACATGTTCTAACATGTGATTATTATGGGTGACTAAACAGTGTTTTGATATCTCCAATGCCAATGTTTTCAAAGTCTGAATATATGATTGAAACAAAATGACAGCCCAGTAACTGATCAGGCAGTTTGTTTACCCAAGATAAAACCTGCTAGCACAAACATTATTCAAATACAATACATTAATGTAGTTTTAAAGAGAGTGGGTTTTAATCTGTATATAAAAACATCTTTTCTTTCATTCAAGGGCAAGTGGTATACCATCATCTGTACATATTTAAGAGGTCATAGCGCATAATTTAATTTCTACATTACAAAAACCATTATTGTGGTCAAATTGCATGTGATTATATACATGTCCAATTCACAAGTGAAGTTCAGCTGCCATTTTTTTAAATCCAGATTATGTTGTAACATATGATGTATAGATTTGTTTAAAAAAAACTACTTTTCACAACATAGGGATAAAAGAACATTCAGCTGTAGCATTAACATTCAGCTGTAGCATTAGGAAATATTTGACATATATTTTTGAACATGATATAGATTTATTTTTTCAGCAGAGATTTAGGGGCATATTTATAAATAAAAAAGCAGTGTATAATCTCTTTTTTGCTGTTTTCTTTCCAAGTTGGGTTATCTTCATTTATAAGAATGACATGAATTATAAAAATACCATATTAAGCTGCTAGATGGAGGTGATGTCCATAATAATAAATAAATATTTATTTTATATGATCACCAGTTCCATGTAGTGGCCATGCTGCAGTATTTTCTGACTGACGTTCATCTTATGAATGAAGAACATCTGACTTTGCGGGACACGTAGGATTGTGATTTTTTTTTATAAATACACCCCTTAGCTTTTTCAATTCTTTTTTCTCCTCAGGTAAATTGTTCACTTTGAATTGCAATCAGGTCTCACAACAGTTTTTTGTCTATTTTAACCAATGTTGTCTGCAAACATTCAACCTGGTTTGACTGTTTACAGTGCAGACATATCCTGTAACCTCAGCAAACATGTCTACTGCTCTACAAAAAAAAACTACCAAAATAAAATTTTAGAATCCCTGACACCTGACAGTTGGGTAGTTATTGTAAAAATATTTTTAATTCTACTCAGTCATACTCAAAAACGAATTTACATTTCCTTTTCAAACGGCACAGTCAAAATGGGAACACCACTATTAACTCTGCAGCTTCTTGCATCTACATCTTGATGTCTACCAGGGTCCTACAAATATGTTAGCTTGGTAGTCTTGTGCAATCCAATGGCTGTGGGATTTTTTAGATGTTTTCTCTTTAATTTAAATTCTACATGCAGCTGACAAAGCAGAGATAGGACAGGGAAATAAATTACTCCACTAACTCTTAGGTGCTGAAAAAGAACAAGTTTAAACAGACTGAAAGTATATCCAAACCCAAAAACAGAAATGTAATATGTTGCAGCGTACCACTCCCTGGATGTGGTGGCTGCATTCGTTTTATTTTTTCAGGCTTTTTTCCCTTTACTTTCACCTATTGATTCTTCAATCAACGCATTACTATATTCTCCCTTAGGGGCTGACTTACTAAAGCAGTATAGGCTGCTCACTTTGCAAAGTGTATTTTCAGATTGCAAGTGAATTTTCACAACCTCTAGTAAATGTGATAAAAATTCACTAGGCAAAGAATACCCAATCATGTACAAGAGGATTCAAAAACAGGATGCGTGCATATGATTGAATAATTAGTCAGCTCTGTTCACCACATCCACTAAGCTTTATAGACAGAATGTACTTAAACCCAAATAAACCCATTACACTTATCTAAATTTTTTTATGGAGAGAGCCATGGTTATCACACAGGCTGGACTTCAAACGTGCCTGTCTTTGTTCATCTCAGTTACATAGAAATGCTTTAAATGTTAGTAGGAGCTCTGTGCTCTATCTGCTTTACATTGTAAATATGAACTACTCTTATGTAATATTTCATATTTATATAACAAAACAAAAAGAATACATGTTTCACATTTCATTTTTTTAGCCCTGAACATAATAAAAATATATATATACCAAAAATATACATTCCCCGTAAGATACATTTTATTATTTGATAGCATATTCATAACTGAACTAAATAGACTTTATATGGTAATTAGTATCATTCATCTGAGTTATTTTACTGTATGTAAATGCACACCAAATTCGAATCATCATTGCAACGCTGGTGTGTGGATCCATAACTGTTATGCCCTTCGGGCAATTTTCCTCCCTGACATTCACAAACCAACTAGGCTGCTTTTCCCAACAGACCTGCAATGGTTAGTATACTTTTGTCCACAAGCTACTCTATTACAAAAAACATAATCATTTTGGGGTATTATTTCATACTAACCAACCCACTACATGATACTTAAAATACAGATGGTCATAGGGCCATATTATAATGCTAATGCACTTGGCACCACCACCTACCTAATGACATTTAACAAATCCATTAGAATTAAATTATTAAGCCTGTACCTTAGACACAGCTGATAACTGCAGACATTCAATCAGTAATTATATTTGTCTATAATAATATGATTTTTGAATAATCATAATTTAGAGAATAATTAAATAAATAAATACATACATACATTTTATTATCACATATCTGGGGAAGTGAACCCTTTTTAACTTGTAGGAACTGTTCTCATTCTTTTGAGGCCATAAACATATCCAAGCTATTTTTTTTTCAATACCTTATTTATTAACTATTGTCTAAGAGTTGTAATTATATATATATATATATATATATATATATATATATATATATATATATATATAAAGTATTCTCTACCAAGCAGTAAAAAAATCAAACCAACACAAGTAAGCATTTAACTATTTTTTCTTTAATTTAAGGTGTAGTAAACAAAACATTGTCACTGGCCTATACTGCATGGCAACTTTAAACTCAGAACCTTATCTTACAGTTTACTTTTATCACTGTAGACATTTTAGAGACATTCTGTGCAGTATTATAATGTTTAAAATTTGAGATTTTTTTTTTAATTCACAAAAAAAAGTGTAGGTAAATGTGAAATAATCCAGATAATCCTTCTCACTAGATATATCTTTTTTCTCAGCAGCACAATATTCCACTACTTTTGCATGTATGTATGTCTTTATTTACTGTATCTAGCTTATATGGATTACACATTTTAAATGTCATGTAAAGCCAAAACGAGTAAAGGTATTAATTTGGTTACAAATGTAGCTTCAATTATTACAACAAGTAACTTATACTCATTAGCAATAATTAAACTCATAATTATCAATTTCTCCATTGGAATTACTGGAAGTGCAATACACTAATTATTATATAACACTATTGTGAGCAAAGTAGAATTGACTGATACATTCACTGTTCAGCTTAAAAAAAAAACTGTTTTGCACAAATCCAAATGTCTGTATTTAATATTTGTACTAAATGATATTAAACAAGGACTAATGTGATAAAACCCTTACGGATGATATACTAAAGAAATACATTTGCAAATGTATGACTAAACCTGTGCTCACTTTAAAGATCTAATCATTTGCATGTTTTTTTCCAAGTTTTTTTTTTCTTGCATATGAGTGGATGGTTAAACTAAACACAGATTATTAGGCCAAGGGTAGACATTACATACTCCTTTTCTAAATCAACCTTTTAATTTAGACTTATTACACCCATAACAAAAATGTATGAGCTAGAGCAATAAGATAGTTTAACTTATAAAGTTTAGACTGTTTATTGTCAGAGTTGAACCTATATTTAGGAAAAATAGCCTTTGCTGTACAAATTTTAGGAATTGTGCTTGAATTCAGCATGGGATGTTTAGTGTAACTTTATTGTTTGACAATCAAATTACTAACAAAAATGCACTTGTTGAACCTAATGGTAATGTCAATGCAGCAGGGAAACACCGCTCTGACTACACAGCTGAGAGTAGGTAAATAATGATACTCCTTCCCAGGTGCTCAGGCTCACAGGAGTCTTCTAATCTCCCAGAGAAAAGTTACTGAAATCCAAAAATTATGAGTCGGCACTCCGGGGCTGCTTGCGATTTCTTTTTTGTACAGTGACCATGTAAAAGACAAGCTGATGCGTTTCAGCAGTAACGCATTGCTCACAGCTCACTTTACAATAAAGAAATCACAAGAAGCCCTGGAGTGCCGACTCATAATTTTTTAACCTAATTGTAATGCATAAATATGAATGCATACTTAGTCCAACAATACTGTTAATAATCATATTAGAATTATATTGATTGATTCATCTCTGGCAACTATGTTCACACATGTTGTTAATCAGCAATTAAAAAATATAATAATAATGTATTGTACTCTATCTCATCCCTATCTATAACACCAAAATAAGCAATTAATATAGATGACAGTACATCATTATTACACTTGCAATACAATATCTTGCTGCATAAAGATATAAACTGTCCTTTGATAATCTAAACATCTGTATTAACATATATTACATTCAGTTTCTTGATTTAAATACATGTCAGCAAATTAACTATACAGCGAACAGACTTCTACCTGCAATCTACTTTAGTGTTTTGTTGGACAGTTTTATTTTGTTAAATCATATAAATATCTATTATATGCTTATTGTAAACTTAAATTATTTATCATTTTTGTTATAGTTGGTAAAATCGTAAATATTATGCATGAAGTATTAGAGGTGGGTGCATTTTTGTGGTCCTCAATATACCATAGTTAAAAATCTGTGTTGTGTTGTAAATGCAAACAGGTTCTATGAGAAAGAGGGAAGAAAATGATGATGATGATGATAATATTAATACTACTACTACTACTACTACTACTAATAATAATAATAATAATAATCATTATTATTATTATTATTATTACTATTATTATTATGAAGAAGAAGAAGAACAAGAAGAATTCAATAAGTTAAAATGTAAATTTGGATTAGAACACAACTCCGCTTACTGTTTTCTTGTACTTCAGTTCAACCCTAAAAATAACTTTTTTTTTATACATTTTGAAAATATTTTCTTCCACTGCCTAAAACAAAGAAACTTGCTTGCACTTCAATGGATAAAGCACATAGGGTCACTGAACCCTTAAAAAATATAAGTCATTGCTAGCAATAGGGTCATTTTAAAAAGTTCAAGATCCCAAACTTCAATAATTATATTCTATTAGAAGAGTACATTTTAAGTTACAATTTCTAAAAGATACGTTTTATTAAAAATACATTGGGGTTGATTTACTAATGTATATGCTGTTCACTTTGCAAAGGATTTTTACATTGCAAGGGAATGTCCCTTAGCTTAGAGGATGCGGTGAAATTTCACTTTTCAAAACATGCGTGGTCACATGCAAGGAAAATAAAAATATTTTGCTTACCCATGATTGGATGATGGAAGTCAGCAGAGCTTCATCTCATTTACTAAGCAAAGGGAGCATTCTTTTGTAAAGTGACAATTTCCTTGCAATGTGAACTTCTTTTTTATGTTTAATGAATCAACTCCATTGTGTTAGCAGTCAAATGTTGTCTACATCTCAGACAATATATTATGTGCATGTACAGGCTTAAGAAGAATTAAGGTTTCTTCTATCAATGAATGTGTAATGTACAGCATGAACGCATACAAAGTGCTGTTATGTAAGTAGGCTTACCACCATTTTGAAATGAAAAAAAGAAGTATCTGGAAAATCAGTTTTAAAGCACATATTCATTGCATGTTTAATGTGTTTTAGCTGTTGTTTTAAATAGTGTGCATTGTGTCTAACTTGTAACCTTCTATGTGCAACTATCCACCTGTCATACCTTTTGCAAACAAAGAACATTGACAGAATAAATGCAAAAGTTAATATACTAACAATAGGTAACTAAATGATAGAAGTTCTATAATATAAACTACACTATGACTTAAAAGCACATTCCTCAAAAGCAATCTATTGATGTCTACTATATAGGAATATTTAACAATCAGTTTGCAAATTATTTAACACTTAATGTGGACTTGAGCATGGATTTTGTAATTTTCTGTTAATAAATAATAGTGCAGTTTAATTAATTTAATTATGACTGTTTATTTGATTGATGGAAATGCCAGGCAAACCTAAAATGTACATCAGTGTTGGGTATGTTGCAAATACCTAAATACTTAATCTTTCAATCTTCCCAATTGGCAATTTCACCACAGTAAAGGGATTGCATAAACAAATAGTTCCACACAATCAGCTTACAATTGTTCACCCCCTATTTATACTTTTTATTTGCACAAAAAAATGACCAGCATGCTGGAAATTATATGTGACAACACACACAAAATACTCCTAGACATCAATAATTCCTAATACATAAAAAATATCCAACATGTAAAAAAGCTTTCAACAGGCCAACACGCTTTTTCAACACTACAAGTGTATGTGCAAAAACAAGTGCCTCCACATGCTCCACCACCCGTCTCCATGTACGCTCACCTCAAAAAATGGACTGATATGTAAAAATATGTCACTATGTACCTTCCCCTTTAAGGTGTTTATGATTTCACCAGACGTTGGAACCAATCACCTTGCCAGCTCAGGAACTTAACCACAGGCTTCCACAGAAGAAAGTTGCAGTAAATACACAGAAAAAAGAAAACTCTTTCTCTATTAGAGAGCAGTGCTTTCTTTGCAGTTCCAGCCATTATGCTGAAGATGAATTCAGATCTCAGGAGGCAGACTGAGGCAGTAATCACCGTACCACTCCCTTGTTCTGGGCAAATTGTCTGACTAAGACAAAAAAAAAAAAAATTGTGCACAAATAATTATAGCGGACTTCCACCGAAGAGTGGAACTCCCACTTTAAGCACTTCTCACCCCTTACATGCCACATTTGGCATGTCATTTTTTTGGGGGGATGGGTACCTGGTTTTAATAGGTACATCCTGTCCCACTTCCTTCTTCCGTCTGTCTGCCTAGATAACCCCTCCTCTCCCCCTAGGTGGCCCCTCCCTCTCTGCAATCTTCTGCGACATGTCACAGGTCCCAGAAGATTGCCTGGTCACTAGGAGAGAGCAGCGCGACTCGCCCATGCACAGTGTGTGCCCGGCCATGAAGCCACAAGCTGTCACAGCTGGGTGCCCACAGCTGCTATAATGGCACCACAAAGAGTAGGGGGAGAGGAGCGAGGCTTTGGGCGACTGCATTGCTGGACCATGGGACAGGTGAGTGGCTGTTTATTAAAAGTTAGCATCTACACTTTTTGTAGCTTCTGACTTTTTAAAAACTGAAAAACAAGTGGAACTCTGCTTTAATTATAAAAAGGAGGTGTACAATTGTAAGGTGATTGTGTGGCACTATTCATTTGTATATAGCTGTTTGGGTGTGGGTACACATGACAGTGCAAGCAGCAGTCAACACATAATATATAAGAGAAAAATGATGTCCGCACTTAATGCTAGCAATTAGTGTAGATACTGTATACAAAACACTGTAATAACAATAACAAAGAAAAATTGCAGTGCTCGACACAATATCAAAGAACTCAAAACACCTGAAGTGTTATAATAGTGAGTCGAACTTTGAAAATATAAAAAAAAATCAAATATAAGTAGTTCAAATGATATCTCGTGAAGAAGTATCAAGTATTATGATTCAGGTGATCTCCTTCCTCTAGTGCTTTAATCTCCCAGTGCGACCTCCACCAATGCCATAAAAACACACTCACCAGATTGCTGTTTAGTGAATAGAACAGAAAAAATTGCATATGGTAAGATCCAGCTCACCAGAAGTCTCTAGTCATCATTATCTCGCACTTATCTGCTCTATCTGAATCAAAGGTCCTTCTTTCAGAATATATCTGGGTGCATGGATCATGACCAGGAACCTTTATTTCTCATGGTAAAAACAACTTAGCGTATCCCATCCGTAGTAATAAGTCACCAACAAACAATTGTGCCTATAGCACTTATATAAAAAAACACCAATCCAACCAGAGATAATAGAGGCAGAACCTCATATGCAAAACATCATGTGTGAAATAGTAAGCTTACACTTACATGAAGCGCAGCCAGTCTAGAGTGGCGGCCAGGACCTTAAGCATTGTATAGTGATAAACCTCTACAGCTGTTTCACATACACACGCATCATCAGGAGTATAAAAAGTATTTTGCAGGCATAAAAGAGCAGTGATTTATATAGCCCAGGTACATAGGAAATGCCTGGGTGCATGAAATTCATTTCTGTGGTCAAGACAAGTCACTTCTAGTTAGGGAATGTCATATCCGGTTTGGCAGCATCTTACAGAAGGGAAGTCTTGTATAGCAAACAAAAGGGCAAAAAACACAGTAAAATAGGGACCGGAAGGCCAGCTCGGGTCCGAGATGAAGTCACTTCCTTGGAAAATGACAACACCATGTATGGGATCCAGTAAATTAGCAGCAGCCATCAAATGGGAATAGCCAGAGAATATAATGAAAATCAAAACACAGGCCAAAAGAGATGTCATGTTGGCTCTGTGGGGAGGGACAAAACCTCCCAATATTAAATACAGGAATATATCACAAGAAAATAAGGTATGTTGTTACAATGTGTATGTGAAAAAAGAATATAGCTAAACATTAAGATATGAGAATCTTTTTCCTATTTTTTTCTATTTTTTTTACTATTCTTCCTACCGAATAAAATTTGCAACTTTTACATCTTTGTCTCGGGTGCTCCATTCGTATCTAGAATTCATTATTAAATACAGGAATATATCACAAGAAAATAAGGTATGTTGTTACAATGTGTATGTGTGAAAAGAACATAGCTAAACATTAAGATATGAGAATCTAAATGATGATCCGAATCATGTAAACAACATGATTGTCCAACAATCTTTTAATCATTAAAAAATAGACTGGAAAATGGTTATACATAAGAATTTTTGGACACAACTCTCAGGGAAGTTGCTGCCATTGATAGAAAATTATTATTAGATCCCAATCTAAAAGTAAAGAAAACTATGTTCTGTCCTCTGGTTACTAATTTTTCCATTCAACACTCCCAAGTAAAATGCATTATCAACAAACACTGGAATGAACTGAAGGCATATCCAGGCTAACTTTACCTGATAAGCCCAAGGTTGTATTTAGAGGGGCTCCTAATCTTAGGGACTGCCTAGCTCCCAATATTATCAGTCCTCCTCAAAAAACAATATTTTTTCAGACATTAAAGGATTTTATCCTTGCAATAAATATGTTATATGCACTGTAGCTGGAGAGAAGGAAATCTAAAATTATGCAGTTCTCTTCAGTAACTATAAATTATAACCACCACACAGATCCCATAATGTCTGCCAAGTGCCAACATCCCTGATAGAGTATTTGTTAAATACTCCCCAGTACGGTGATGGGACTTTAAAGGCAGTTTTTAGAAGACAGTAGTTTATAAAAATACAACATTTTACTATACAGAAATTTACATAAAAAGTATGACCATACACAGTGGCAATAAAATCAGAGTACATTTGTTGGATTTTTTTGATCAGAACTTGGCAAATGATCCTTCTGGGATGTGTACCCTACATGCTTTGAGAGTAATATCCCTTCTTCAGGGGTAGTATTGTACATCCAAAGGAAGTAAGAGTAGTCAAAATTCTAAAAAGGAGAGCGTTGCAGATTAGCACACAAAATAACAGTTGATGATCATTAACAATCAGAGAAAAAAAAGGGGGATGAAACCATCTTACCCAGTATTGTGAAATGTACACGTAAACTAGGAGCCACCCAGGAAGGTTAAAAAGGGGAGGGGGAAGGAAGAGGAGGGATGGAGAATCTAGTGCAGAGCTCCTGAGGTTGGCTCCTCTGGAGGGAGCCGACTGCGCAGCACCGTCCCAGTGTGGTTACAGGAGAGCAAAAAGTGGTTCCCCAATGGGGAGGAGGTCTGCTGCAAGGAGCCCCCAAAAAGGCCAAAGCCAAAAACAGGGAGGGCCTGCCACACCACGTTCAGAGAATGGTCCCCAAAAGGGTCCTTTTTGGGGGGTCCCTGCAGCGGACCTACTCCCCATTGGGGAACCACTTTTTGCTCTGCTGTAACCACACTGGGACGGTGTTGTGCAGTCGGCTCCCTCCAGAGGTGCCAACCTCACGAGCTCTGCACTGGATTCTCCATCCCTTTCAACCCCTCCTCTTCCTTCCCCCTCTCTCCCCTTTTTCCCCTTCCTGGGTGGCTTCTAGTTCAGGTGTACATTTCACAATACTGGGTAAGATGGTTTCATCCCCTTTTTTTTCCTCTCTGACTGTTAATTATCATCAACTGTTATTTTGTGTGTGGTAATCTGCAATGCTCTCCTTTTTAGAATTTTGACTACTCTTACTTTCTTTGGATGTACAATACTACCCCTGAAGAAGGGATATTACTCCCAAAACATGTAGGGTACACATCCCGGAAGGATAATTTGTCAAGTTCTGATCAAAAAAATCCAACAAATGTACTTTGATTTTATTGTCAACGTATGCACTGTGTATGGTCATACTTTTTTATGTATATTTCTGTATAATAACATTTTGTATTTTTATAAACTACTGTCTTCTACAAACTGCCTTCTTCAGTAACTATGGGCAGGAATTAACAAATTAACACTTTCATGTCTTGTGAGACTACACATATTGTCTATCGCCTGGAATGTCCTTGCAACAGACAATGTGTGGGCAGGACTACCTGGGCTATATAAATCACTGCTCTTTTATGCCTGCAAAATGCTTATACTCCTGATGATGTGTGCGTATGTGAAACAGCTTCAGAGGTTTATCACTATACAACGCTTGAGGTCTATTTCAGATTCATGTAAGTGTAAGCTTACTATTTCACACATGATGTTTCCATTTGAGGTCCTGCCGCCATTATCCCTGGTTGGATTGACGGTTTTTTATGTAAGTGCTATAGGCACAATTGTTTTATATGTTTGTTTTTATGCTAGTTCACCAGTAAATACTGCGCCATGAGATTTTTTTCTTCTTTGTTATTGGTGATTTATTACTATGGCTGAGATACGCTGAGTTGTTTTTACCATAAGAAATAAAGCTTCCTGGTTATGATCCATGCACCTGGATACATTCTGAAAGAAGGTCCTTTGATTTGGATTGAGCAGAATTTTTAAAGAATATTTTTGCTGTTCTATTCACTAGACAGCAACTATATCTGGTGAGTGCGTTTTTCTGGCATTGGTGGAGGTCGCACTGGGTGATTGAAGCAGTAGAGGAGGGAGATCATCTGAATCATATTACTTGATACTTTTTCATAAGATATAATTTGAACTATTTTTGTTTGATTTGTTTTTATATTTTCAATGTTGGACTCACTATTATAACACTTCAGGTGTTTTGAGTTATTTAATATTGTGCTAAGCGCTGCAATTTTTTTGGTACATAATAATATATATACTGGGCTAGGGGTGATTTTTGTTTAATTAATTGTGCAGAGGATTTTATCGTTATTTTTGGTTAGTACGTGGATTGCAGTTTGTGGCTTCAATTATAGAATTAGAATATTGACGGTAACAGTACTGGAAAAAAAGTGGGGCCTAAAAATATATATTGTTACTGTAACCACCAACATAGGTAATGCTTTTTTTACATTACAAAGTGTATATGCTTGATTTTTCTCACTGGTAGATGAGAATATTCTTAAATGTTGTTTCAATGAGCAGTATATATGAATTAAAATATATAAATGCAGCGTTATGTAGATAGTCAGTCTCCCACTGTCCATATAATAAAGATGTGGAAATGAATATCAGTCACTGTGAATCTTGCATAAAAAAGGTAGAGAGAGGAGTCCCACCAGCCGTGGCAAAGAGTTGAATCAATGATCGCCAATGTGTATACACCGCTCTTACCATGTAGCATGTGACCCCCTGAGTAAGAGTGGTCAGACGCATTCTGTTTACAAAAACAGCATGAAAGACATCCTTTTCCTAGTATCAGCTCCAGGCTCCAGACATCAGGTACATACATTATACCACAAATTACCAGGTGATCCTTTGCTGCATGTGTCCAGTTGCGTCCAATTTTTGCGCAGATTTTTTCTTTGTATTTCCAGTATATATGAATTAACCACTTCCCACCTGCCGTATGCAGAATGACAGCCAGAAAGTGGTTCAGTTATCCTGACTGGGCGTCATATGACGTCCAGCAGGGTAACAAGCTGGCGCGTACCTGCGGGGACGTGCAGCATGGTGATTGGTGGTGTGGTGTGTCAGTCTTACACACCACATCTCCAATCTTGGTAAAGAGCCTCTGATGGAGGTTCTTTACCATGTGATCAGCTGTGTCCAATCACAGCTGATCACAGCTTTTATTCCACTCGCAGAAGCGAGTAGAGATGAGCTGATCGGCTGTTCTCCTGACGGGGGGTCTGCATTGATTGATTATCAGTGCAGCCCCCCCTGAGGATGCCCACCCAGGAACACCAGTGATACCCACCCATGGCCACCGGGAATGCCCACCCAGGACGCCCACCCCTCATGGATGCCTGCCAGTGCCAAATGATCAGTGCTGCCTAACAGTGCCATCTATCAGTGCCGACCATCAGTACCTATCAGTGCCCATTAGTTCCACCTATAAGTGTCCACCAGTGCCACTCAGTGCTGCCTATGAGTGCCCAACAGTACCCCCTATCAGTGCCCATCAGGGCTGCATATCAGTGCCACCTATAAGTGCCAGTCAGCGCTGCTTATCAGTGCTGCCTATCAGAGCCCATCAGTGCTGCATATAAGTGCCTCATCATCAGTGCCCATCAGCGCCGCCTCATCAGTGCCACCTCATCAGTGCAAATCAGCACTGCCTCATCAGTGCCCATCAGTGAGGGAGAAAACTTACTTATTTACAAAGTTTTGTAGCAGAAACAAAGAAAATGTTTTATTTTCAAAATTTTCGGTATTTTTTTATTTGTAGCGCAAAAGATAAAAACCCCAGTGGTGATCAAATTCCACCAAAAGAAAGCTCTATTTGTGGGAAAAAATGATGTTTGGGTACAGTGTTGCATGACTTCGCAATTGTCATTCAAAATGTGACTGTGCTGAAAGCTGAAAATTGGTCTGGGCAGGAATGGGGGAAAGTGCCTAGTATTGAAGTGGTTAATGTACTCTATAAAGTTAGAAAATAGTTGTTTATGAGGTACTAAGGTAAACATTCACTGTGATTGTATTTCTTTAATAATCTATATAATAGAGAATTATTTTATTAACTAGTCTATCTGCCATTTTGAATATTGCATATAAAAACCACTGTCTAAGTTCTACTTAGCTATATAATTTCATTAATATTCAATATAGAGATAGAATAAATAAGCCTCTTCTTTTTCACATGGTCAAAGAAGAAAAAAAACACAAGACTTCCCATTTGTAATGCTGCAATGCTCAGCAAAGATGAATAATTAAGGATCATGCAGTTTTAGTAATTAGGGTTTGCC
>BLSH010250597.1:210992-233645 GCA_018402905.1 Glandirana rugosa
ATGGACCTTTCTTTATACATGGTTTTTTTAGACGAGGCTCCGGGTGATGTCATCTGGTGGTCATGCCCCATGCCAATATAAGGCACAGCACACAGCGGAGAGGGCATTCATGAAGGAGTTTGCGTCGTGTCAACATGGGAAGAAGGAGAAGGAGAAGAGAGGAAGAACAGAGGGAAAGGGACAGCGGAGAAGACCGGCAAAAGAGCAGAAGACGCCGCAGAGAAGAAGAAAGAAGACCCCTCAGAAGATGGAAGACCCCGCAAAAGAGCCAAAGAAAGAAGAGCCAGAGAGGGGAGAAGACCGCCGGAGCAGATTTAATAAAATATTTTAAAAAGCTGTGTGGTGTTTTTTTTGGTACATATTTCTTTCCAGGTAAATGGGTAGGGGTATGATGTACCCCATACTCATTTACATAGGGTGGGGGCCGGCATCTGGGGGCCCCCTTGTTAAAGGGGGCTTCCAGATTCCGATAAGTCCCCACCCACAGACCCCGACAACCAACGGCCAGGGTTGTCGGGAAGAGGCCCTTGTCCTCATCAACATGGGGACAAGGTGCTTTGGGGTGGGGGGCGCAGAGCCCCCCCTGCCCCAAAGCACCCATACTCCCTATGTTGAGGGCACGCGGCCTGGTATGGTTCAGGAGGGGGGGGCGCTCGCTCGTCCCCACCCCCTTTCCTGGCCTGCCGGGCTGCGTGCTCGGATAAGGGTCTGGTATGGATTTTGGGGGGGACCCCACGCTGGTTCCCCTTAAAATCCATACCAGACCAAAGGCCCTGGTATGCTCCTGGAGGGGGACCCCATGCCAGTTTTTTTTTTTAAATATGGTGTGGAGTTCCCCTTCATGATCCCCAGAGCACAAGTTGCATGCTAAAGTCGGATCAGTGAAGACACTGATACAACTTTGATCCGACTTCAATGCCTTTCAATGGGCTGAAGTAGGGTCAAAGTCGGACAAAAGTAGTACAGGAACCTTTTTCAAAGTCGGTCCGACTTTGAAAAACAGAAGTTGGACCAGTTAAGACATCTCTCATAGGGAATCATTGTTTTTGTGACGTAATGCAACTTGTGCTCTTCATGTCGATCCGAGAATCGGACTAGTGTGAACCCAGCCTTAGAGTGTAGAGTGGAGAGCAGTGATTGACAGTCACTGTTCTCCACTCCAAAAAGATTGAGCGCTGAGCGGTCATGTGAGCAATTCTGCGGCATAGAGGTGAGTATGGATGCTTGTTTTTTTTATTTTCATAGTTCTCTTTTAAGTGTAGGTCACTTGCCAAATCTTTGCATTAGATATGGACAGGTCAGAAAAACATGTTTTCATGGCTGCTGAATATGTGCAAATGTACCAGTGTGTGTGTTATGATGCCCCCTAAGGGTAAGTGCTTGTTTGCATAAATCTGTGTTGCTTTATCAAAGTTTACCTTGGGGCAGATTTTAACACAGCCCTTAACAACAGGTGGGGGATCTACACACCCAGTATATAAATTGTAAAAGTGTGTGTACTCCTGCGCTCCCACTGTATCCGCCGCTTTAAATTTTGATTAAAAACAAAATTGTGACAGTTGCTCACACTGAGTGTGTATCATTAAAGAGGAAGTAAACCAAGATTGGGTTTACTTCCTCTACATGGCCCTGTAATGTAGAAGCATAATGGGCTTCTATGCATCGCATAGTAGCCCATTATGTGCCACTTACCTGCAAATAAAGCCTACGATGTCCAGTGCTGTCCCCTGTGCTGGCGGCGTCCATCTTCAGCCCCTCTTCCTTCCGGGGCCGTGACTCCGGCGCTGTGACTGGCCGGAGTCGCGTGACATCACTCCCGCGCATGCGCGTGGGAGCTGCCAGTCACGGCACGATCTCAGTGGAGGAACGGCACGGAGGCCGTTTCTTCACTGCGCATGTGCCGACATGACGTCGGCACAGGAAATACGCTGCATATCTCCTGAACCGTACAGGTTTAGGAGATATGCAGGGCACCTACAGGTAAGCCTTATCATAGGCTTACCTGTGGTTAAAGTGGTTGTCACAAGTTGACAACCACTACTATTGAATTATGTGCAAGGGGTATTGAAGCAATATATATATGTCACTTATATATTTAGTCGTGTTATATAATATGTGTTTTGGTAACCATTTACTTTGCCCATACAAGGTTATATGCACTATATGTGTATGAAGAAGGTTATGATGAATTAAGGATAACCATCACAATTTTAGTTGTATTGGTTTGCTTAGTCTTATTATTGATAGTGCTTCACTACCCCATACACGCCCAGTATATACCTTTAATTTATAATATCATCATTGTAATGGTAATACAAACAATACACAGTACGTTCCCTTGAAATATCTCAAATATTTCATGTTGCGAGTTGCCTGTCTGCTGACCATCTCTTTCCACAACTTCCTGGATTCCCTGCATTCTTGCAGCTTCCTATCTGCTGTTTACTTTCAATGTCTAAGGACTATACATGCCATGGCACCTTGCTGCCTGCAAACAGTTACTCCTGTTCTGATTCCACCTCCTGAAACTCTATCTCTCAGCACATCTGTAGTTCAGAATGTAAAAAGTGTGGCACAAACAGTGCATATTCAAAGGGTTTAGTGAATACTTGTATGTGTCACAGAATCAGGGCAGTCATCAGAAATTTTGGGGCCCCTTACACAGCTTTAGACCTTGGCCCCCCCGTCTGATCACCAACATTCCCCAGGACCCGCCCACTGGCCATCCCACCACATCCGCCCACTGGCCAGGGGTGTACACATGTAGCAGCCACAGTAGGAATAATATACCCTGTCACACTTACCAGGTGCAGCCTGCTGAGCATGACCCATTCAAGTGAAGTGAAGTGTGCAATGCATGCTAGTGTGGGATCCAAGGGGTTAAAAAAACAGTGCACAGGCAACACAGCCTCACCCGAAGCTTTCAATAAGACCTCATGACAAACCATAGGTGCTGGAGGTCCCAAACTTGGACCAGTTGTTGTCCAGGGGGCCCTCTCTATGTGACCCAAGTTTGGTATTTTTATTGCCTATGGTTCGGGAGAACGGCATCCCCAAACTGGGTGACCCCCTCTCATAGACTCCAATGTTAAGTCCGAAATTCACCCGACCATTGCCGGTCAATGACTGGTCAATTTGGGGACCCAGTACGGCTGAACCATAGGTGCTGGAGGTCCCAAACTTGGACCAGTTGTTGCCCAGGGGACCCTCTCTATGTGACCCAAGTGGTATTTTTATCGGCTATGGTTTGGGAGAACGGTGTCCCCAAACTGGGTGACCCTGTCCCATAGACTCCAATGTTAAAGACTGCTAAAGTCTTTGCTGTAAGGGCCCCTTGAGACACTGGGTCCTCTTACAACAGTACTGTCTTTACCCCCCTGATGGTGGCCCTGCACAGAATCCAGAGAAATAAATGTGTGTGATTCTTCAAAAAGTATGTTTTTAAACTTTAAGATCATTCTGATTAATATGAATAGGCTAGATATTATTGAAATACACTTTTTAATACTGAAATACTTATAAAATACACAATTAATATATGGTTTTCCATTTTGACCATAGATACACTCTGAGACCCCTTGCACATGGGACCGTCCAGCTGCAGTGCATTTTATGCTTTCCAGATCTTCATTCCTGAATGCACAGGACCATAAACACTAGTACCACTTGCTATAGTGTTCAACCCCATCCAGCCACAGCCTGCCATAGACTTTGATAGGCTGTTTGCAGCAGGGTTGGACACTGCCCCCTGTCCCTCCCAGGCAAACTGCAGCTGGATGGTCCCCAGTGCAAGGAGCCTAGGATGTGCTTTAAATGTACATCAGTGACATATTTAAAGCAGAACTTCATCCAAAAGGGGAAGTTCCGCTTTTCACTCCCCCCATTATTCTGCCATGGTAATATTATTATTATTCAGGATTTATATAGCACCAACAGTTTGTGCAGCTCTTTACAACATGAGGCCAGACAGTACAGTTACAATACAGTTTAATACAGGGGGAATCAGAGGGCCCTGCTGCTGTTTAGTGCTTACAATCTAAAAGGGAGGGTCAAGTGATACAAAAGGTAATAACTGTGGGGGGGTGAAAAGTATAGTCATGGAGACCAAAGGAGTAACGTTTTTTGAGGAGGAGAGGTGGTCAACCGTATGGAAGGCAGCCAAAAGGTCCTGAAGTAGGAGTACAGAATAGTGTTAATTGGTGTTTTCCGTTAGTAAATGGTTTGTGAGTTTTAGGAGAGTAGTTTCTGTGGAGGACTAAATCCAGACTGAAAGAGATCAAGAAGGTTATTCTCAGTGAGGTGTTCATTCAGTCGGTTGTAGACCAAGTGTTAAAGGGGTTTGGTGGAAAACGGCAGCAAGCAGATGGGCGTAGGTTGTTAAGCACTTGCCAACCGCGTAAGCGGCGACAGTGTGTCTCTGTCCCACAAATCGCTGCTTATAGTCGGTGCTCGGGGGCCCAACACTGGGGGCTTCCTGAGCGGGTCCACGGGTCAGGTGGACTCGATGTCCGCTGTTGACCCACGATTGCCTTGTACAGAGCCAGAACAGGGAACCGCTGATGTAAACAAGCCGGTTCCCCACTCTGTCAGGCGGCATGTCAGAGATCTACTGATCACTGTACTCGAGATCAGTTAGATCTCTGGTACCCCTGGCAGCCCAGCCCCCATACAGTTAGAACACACACAGGGAGCACAGTTAACCCCTTCACTGCCCCCTGCAGGTTAACCCCTTCCCTGCCAATTACATTTATACAATAATCAATGGATATTTAAATTTCTGATCGCTGTATAAATGTCATCGGTCCCAAAAAAGTGTCAAAAATGTCCAACATGTCTGCCCCAATATCACAGTCCGGATGAAAATCCCAGATTGCCGCCATTACTAGTAAAAAGTCCTAAGATGGGAAATCCTTCCGTGGCTGAAGTGGTTAAGATTGGTGGGTCCAAGGAAGGATGTTTATTCATGAGGGTGACTAGTGCATGTTTTAGAGAGTTGGGAAAAATGCCAGGAGAGAGGGAGAAATTGAAGATGTGAGTTAGAGCGTGTAGGACAGAGCCAGAGAGTGACCATAGTATTTAAAAGGGAACAGAGTCCAGGGGTTAGGTGGGCATTAAAAAAAGTTTAGTAACTTCATCTATAGTATCAGGGTTGAATGTGAGAAGTATTGAGTGTACCTGTGGACATGGGGTGGGATCTCATCACAAGTTGTATCAATCTTATTTTTGAACTGATTTGGAATGTTTTTTTTGGGGGGATTCTGAGGGGAAGTTCTCCCCTCTCCTTCCCCCACAGCCTCTTGGGACACATCACAGATCCCAGGACATTTCAGAACTGCATGCACAATGGGCAGCCAGCTGTGAAGCTGCAAGGAGTCACAGCCGGCTGCCCATAGTTAAAATGCTGGTGCTTGGACCTGAAGACCGACAAAGAGCCAGGTCGGGTGAGGACTTTGCTGGATCATGGGACAGGGAAGTGTAAGTGCTAAAAGTCAGCAGCTATAGTATTCGTAGCTGCTGACTTCTACGTTTTTGTTTCCAGGGTGAAGATCATCTTAAAGATGCTTAATTCCTCACATCCTGTGAGCCCCAGTTCACATATGTGCGATGTGGGAACCCTGCAAATCCACTGTGGGTTCCTGGACCGCACCCAACTCGCACAGCAGTTCACACTGCCATATGCGAACTGAGGGAGGTGTCAATACATGGTTAACGACATCCCCATTTCAGCTTGCATATCGCACTGCGAACTGACAGTTTGGACATGAATCAGATCGCATGGGTATGAACACCCATGCAATCCGATTCCGGTTCGTACCAAAAAAGGGTCCTGTGCGAGTTTTGTCCAATCTGTATGGCTGAAATCGCATCGCACGGACATCGCATGTGATTTGCACTGCAGTGCGGTGCAAATCACATCTGATCTCGCAGAGCGCCCGAATGTGAACCGGGGATAAAATCTAAAATCCATGCTATCGAGAACCTTACTTTCTCTTAAGATCCCTGTGCAGCATCACAAGAAATATTTTCACCATTAGTGGAACGTAACACCTAATGTACATGCAGTTTACTCCAAGGCTTGCTTACTTCAGATAGCAGGCAATAACATTGTTCCTCAATGTAAATAATACATTTTAAAATATACAGCATATATTAATGGTGGTTCTTAGTAATCCAAAAGTGCTTTGCTTTTATAATAGTAGTTTGTGTCTACTTTGGTTACCTGATTCCTATTCCTAGTGCCTAGCTTATTTGGCACAATGCTGAGCCCAGTCGATGCTGCAACAGAAGGAGAGAGAGCGCACTGTGCATGAATGGATTTTGAACCCAGTAGATTTTGAGTTCCTGCAGTGCTTGAGGTGCACACACCAAATATATACAATATCTCACAAAAGTGAGTACACCCCTCACATTTTTGTAAATATTTTATTATATCTTTTAATGTGACAACACTGAAGAAATTACACTTTTCTACAATGTAAAGTAGTGAGTGTACAGCTTGTATAACAGTGTAAATTTGTTGTCCCCTCAAAATAACTCAACGAACAGCCATTAATATCTAAACCACTGGCAACAAAAGTGAGTACACCCCTAAGTGAAAATGTTCAAATTGGGCCCAATTAGTCACTTTCCCTCCCTGGTGTCATGTGTCTCAAGTGTGAATGGAGAGCAGGCATCTTTGATTTGGTGTTATCACTCTCACTTTCTCATACTGGTCACTGGAAGTTCAACACCTCATAGCAAAGAACTCTCTGAGGATCTGAAAAAAAAGAATTGTTGCTCTACATAAAGATGGCCTAGGCTATAAGAAGATTGTGAGTAGTAGTGAGTGTACAGCTTGTATAACAGTGCACATTTGCTGTCCCCTCAAAATAACTCAACGCACAGCCATCAATGTCTAAACCGCTGGCAACAAAAGTGAGTACACCCCTAAATGAAAATGTCCAAATTAGGCCCAAAGTGTCGATATTTTGTGTGGCTGCCATTATTTTCCAGCACTACCTTAACCCTCTATGGTATGGAGTTCATCAGAGCTTCACAGGTTGCCACTGGAGTCCTCTTCCAAGCTTCCATGATGACATCACGGAGCTGGTGGATGTTAGAGACCTTGTGCACCTCCACCTTCCATTTGTGGATGCTCCACAGATGCGCAATAAGGTTTAGGTCGGGAGACATGCTTGGCCAGTCCATCACCTTTACCCTCTGTTTCTTTAGCAAGGCAGTGGTCATCTTGGAGGTGTGTTTGGGGTCGTTATCATGTTGGAATACTGCCCTGTGGCCCAGTCTCCAAAGGGAGGGGATCATGCTCTGTTTCAGTATGTCATGGTACATGTTTGCATTCATGGTTCACTCAGTGAACTGTAGCTCCCCAGTGCAGGCAGCACTCATGCAGCCCCAGACCATGACACTCCCATCACCATGCTTCACTGTAGGCAAGACACACTTGTCTTTGTACTCCTCAACTGGTTGCCGCCACACACGCTTGACACCATCCGAACCAAATAAGTTTATCTTGGTCTTATCAGGCTACGGGAACTGGTTCCAGTAATCCATGTCCTTAGTCTGCTTGTCTTCAGCAAACTGTTTGTGGGCTTTCTTGTGCATCATCTTTAGAAGAGGCTTCCTGCTGGGATGACAGCCATGCAGACCAATTTGATGCAGTGTGCGGCGTATGGTCTGAGCACTGACAGGCTGACCTCCCCCACCCCTTCAACCCCTGCAGCAATGCTGGCAGCACTCACACATCTATTTCCCAAAGAAAACCTCTGGATATGATGCTGAGCACGTGCACTCAACTTCTTTGGTCGACCATGGAGAGGCCTGTTCTGAGTGGAACCTGTCCTGTTAAAGCGCTGTATGGTCTTGGCCATCGTGCTGCCGCACAGTTTCAGGGTCCTAGCAATCTTCTTATAACCTAGGCCATTTTTATGTAAAGCAACAATACTTTTTTTCAGATCCTCAAAGAGTTCTTTGCTATGGGGGGCCATGTTGAACTTCCAGTGACCAGTAAGACAGAGTGAGAGCGATAACACCAAACTTAACACACCTGCTCCCTAATCACACCTGATACCTTGTAACACTAACGAGTCACATGACACCAGGGAGGGAAAATAGCTAATTGGGCCCAATTTGGACATTTTCACTTAGGGGTGTACTCACTTTTGTTGCCAGCTGTTTAGACATTGATGGCTGTGTGTTGAGTTATTTTGAGAGGACAGCAAATACACTGTTATACAAGCTGTGCACTCACTATTTTACATTGTAGCAAAGTGTAATTTCTTCAGTGTTGTCACATGAAAAGATATAATAAAATATTTACAAAAATGTGAGGGGTGTACTCACTTTTGTGATATACTGTAGCAATATTTAGGTGTCTAGGCAGGACCGGGAGCATCCCTCTCACTAGGAGTTTATCTGATAAGCATGGGAGAGGTCATGTAGAGCCTACAGGAATTACACTTAAAAGAAACTACTTTTTTTAAAAGTTGCACAATGATTTGTAATATTGTGGGGATGTCTGAATGTATGGGAACTTTTATTGGAAAGGTAAACCTAGCCTTTGAAATTTCCTTTACTAGTGTAATGTTTCAGCATATTTGTGAACATTTTAACAGTTAATTTATATGATTTTTTTTATTCTCATGTCCTGTTCCTTTAAGCATAATGAACATTGAAATGTTACAAAACCCAGTAATATGAAAATAGTTCATCTGCCCCCACAGTGCCCACAGCTTATAAATATTCTTTTTACATTAAAATACTGGCACTTTTTGGCTGATCTACGGCCACATGATAAACTGCAGGGTCTGCCCAAGTGCTGAGTGTTCAGGTAGGAGGAAATTTCCACTTTAGCCTGTATACACGCCCACATGTGTGATGTCAATATCATGTGACCTGGCTAGCTCTGAGAACAAGGAAATGTTCTCTCCAGCAATAGAGACCAAATTGAGCATGTGCAGCTTTAATAGCCTGGCTGTGTATTATCTGGTCTTGCCAAGAGAGACCCGGCAGAAGGAGGAGGATCTGTCCATACAGGATCAAAGAGCCTTTTTACATAATGCAGAGGATCAACCCCTTAAGTTCCACAATGAGTATAACAAGTATGCTATGCTGCAGATACAGACAGATTTTACTGTTGTGGGTTTAGTAACACTTTAATAAGACAACAATTCATCTGTGTGTTACTGGAAAATCAAATTTAGTCATCATCTGTTTGATCCGTTTGTTCAATAAAAATAAGAAGGGGGAGTGGGGGTGGAAATCAGATATGAATCATCAGGTATTGGCATCCAGAATAAGTGATGTAAAAGAAAGAACTTTTGCTTCTAGAAAACTAAAATCCTGGAAATGTGTTTTTAAATGTAGATGACAGATAAGAGAGCACACATTTCTCTCCTAAAAGAACCTGAAATAGTGTAAAAAAAATCATGTCTAGACATTGTCAGTGGATTATGCACAGAGCATTTCAAATACATTATTTTACTTCCAGCCTAGCAAGATGATGGTATTTGTGTTCTAATGAAAGCTAAAGGGAGAAATGTGACAACATTCTAATATGCTAAAATATATTATAGTTGAGTGCAGATTTATTACTGCAATCTAGTTCTGTGGAGAATTTACAAGAAATTGTCTAGACAATGTTAGCAAGGTAACATAATATTTAAGTAATTGCTTCTTTATATATGACCAATGTGAAGCCATGACTTTAATTCCCAGAAGTCCTAAGTCACATGACCTGTATATTGTGAAATAGTTGTTTCCCCAGAGCCAGCTAATTGTCTATGTTTGTCTTGTGCATCAGGTTTAATTCCTGTTCTGTTGTGCAGTCTTCAGTTGAAAAGTTATATTCTTAACACAGCTCCAGTGTCTCGTGTGCTTAGGCTAACCATAATTCACATCTCCAAACATCCTGCAGCTTATAACACTAGAGTGTCATAAATATTTTTTATGTATTGGAAAGACGATTACTGGTAGAATTATAGGGCACTAACTGCCTTCAAAAGGTCAATTTTTTTATTATTATTTTGTTTTAGATTGAATCGAGATAGATTAGAACACCTGTCAGTTTGTATTGTTATCTGTGTCCCCCGTTCTGGTTCTAGTACTGGTGACCCTGGTGATACCCTGGGATTCCCTCACTTTGGAGGAACGTCCCCTCACTTCCGGTTTTGGTTATGGGACAGGATGTGAAGAGAAATCTCCCCAATGGGACACAGATGGCAACAAAAAAAAAACCTCACAAGGGTTATAATCCCCCCTTACTCTATCCAACATGAAAAAAAGGGTTGCTTTTAGTTACACTTTAAAGCTGAACTCCAAGCATAAGAATGCTAATTTATGTAGTTAAGAATTAATTTAAAACGTACATTTATTTTTAAATGTAATTAGTTTAAGAATATAAATCTGACTTGATTTCAACCTATTGTAACTCTCTGTACAGAGGAACTCAAACTGGGAGAGGAACAGATAGCTATCAAAATCAGGTCACCTGCAGGCACATTTTCTGGCAAGAAATGCTCATGAGAGAGAAAGGTGACTTAATCAGTCCACCTGCTACTCTATTATTGCCCAATCACATGCTTGGGGCAGAAAGGTGTCCAGACTGTGCTCCTTAATTGTGGTACAGAAAAAGTCAGGTCATCAGCATGACTATGCTGTTTGTCAGGTCTTTGTAAATCTCAAGACTAGGTGGACACAAATGCTAAACCTTTGGTAGGTAAACCATCCCTAATATATGCATTTTATTGGGGTATTTAGCTGTTCCTTGAAGTTCAGCCTTAACTCTATTACAATCACAACTCCAGACCAGTGCATTATGGAGCACATTATGAATTCTGATTGGTTGTTTTGGGTTACTGTACTTATAGCGGCGTTCCAGCTGTTTTTGAGTTTATTAAAAGTAAGCAGCTACAAAAAGTGTAACTACTAACTTTTAATAGACACACACTCACCTGTCCCATGGTCCACCAAAGCCTCGGATCTCTCCTTCTTCTCTCTGTGGTGCCAGCATCACTAGTGTAGGCACCTGGCTGTGACAGCTTGCGGCTGCACAGCCGGGTGTGCACTGCACATGCACGAGTCGCACTACACGTCCTGAGTGGCCGGGCAATCTTCTGGGACCTGTGTCCCAGAAGATTGCTGGGAGGGAGGGGGAGAGGAGAGCTTCCGCTCTGGGGCCATGGCCCTCTGAGTGGAAGTGGGAGGTGGTTACCTGTCAAAACAAGGTACAAGCTCCCCCCCTAAAAAATGACATGCCAAATGTGGTATGTCAGGGGGTCAGGAGTACTTAAAATAGAAGTTCCACTTTTAAGTGGAACTCCGGTTTAAGAAATAGCACTCTTAATATAGAACAAAAGTCAGATAGTCTGACTCTCTTGTTCTCATCACTGACTGCCACCCCTTATTCTGCATATGTAAAAATTACAAGAAAGAGGATAAAATACTGTGGCAACAGCAATTGGGCAGACCTAAAGTCAATATAGTCTGTCAATAATATTGAAAGCCCCTTACTAACTTATCAACAAGTCATTAAACTTGATCTATTGGTTATTGGTGGACTACTCTTTAACCTGTAGCCTAAATTCCAGCTTAAGGAGAGGTAAATCCAGCCATACATTGATCAAAATTCTGCCAGTTCAGCAGGAACTGCTCAGATTTCAATCCATGTATGGACACCCAGATCGACTTGTGTACAACAGCCTGTCAGGTTTTTCCATCACAATTAGTTCTGGTGGCTATACCCGGCAACACTAATCATTGTGCTCTGCTGGCAGCAGAACATAATAGCACGGTGGGAGGGTCCCATCAACCATCAACATTGAAACACTAGGTTCCAAATAAAATGAGGGCTATCAATAGTTTGCCACGATGCATATGTTGTACAGTGCAATTCAAGCTAATGTCTTAAAACTGGTTTACTCAGTTAGAAAGAATGCTGGATGGATGTTAAGTGGTAGTTAATTCTGGAATATTTTGTAAAAATATTAAAACAGCACATTATGCAGCACTCTTTAATAATAACTGGGTTCTGGTCAACTCACAGAAGAAAAGGCATCAGCTGTAGGATGGGGGAGGGTGAGTCATGGGCAGTCAGGCAGAGGTCACATACATTATTATTATTGAAATGTTAAAACATAACATAGTTGCATAGTTACGTAGTTAGTCAGGTTGAAAAAAGACCCAAGTCCATCTAGTTCAACCAATAACTAAAATAAATTATATATAACCATACAATCCTATATACACAATCCTTCACCCACAGTTGATCCAGAGAAAGGTGAAAAACCCTGGCATGATCCAATTTGCTATAGCGGTTGGAAAAAATTCCTTCCCGATCCCCCGAGAGGCAATTTTCCCTGGATCAACTTTACCTTTAAATGTTAGTACCCAGTTATATTATGTACATGTATATTATGTAACCACTTCAATACATATCTATTTTTATCATTTTCTTCCCACAAATAGAGCTTTCTTTTGATGGTATTTGATCACCACTGGGTTTTTTATTTTTTGCTAAACAAACTAAAAGTTTTTCTTCATTTCTGTTATAAAATTTTGTTTGCTCCTTCACTGACGGGTACTGATGAGGCTGCACTGACGGGCACTAATGAGACGGCACTGATGAGTTGGCACTGATGAGTTGGCACTGATAAGGTGGCACTGATGAGAAGGCACGAATATGTAGAATTGATGGGTACTGATAGGCAGCACTGATATGCAGCACTGATGGGCACCAATAGGCGGCACTAATATGCAGCACTGATGGGCACTGAGAGGCAGCACTGATGGGCACTAATAGATGGCACTCATAGGCAGCACTGATGAGGAGGTACTGTCAGGCATTACTGATGGGCACTGATTGGCATCATTGAAGGGCACTGAGAGGAACTTTGGTGGGCACTGACTGGCAGCTAATGGGCAGTGATTTGCAGATGTGGTCGGAACCTCTGATGAGGGCTGAGCTGATAATCAATGCACTGATTATCAGCGCAGACCCCCCTCTGACAGGAGAGCCGCCAATCTTGTTTACCATCATCCTGTTTCACGCTGTGATCAGCTGTGATTGGTCACAGCTGATCACGTGGTAAAGAGCCTCTATCAGAGGCTCTTTACCACGATTGGAGTTGCGATGTGTCAGAGTGACACACCACACCACCAATCACCGCTCTGCGTACTCCCACAGGCAAGCAATCAGGGGTTATTCTGCTGGACGTCATATGACGTCCAGTCAGGATAATGAAACCACCATCATTCTTCTATAGGCCGGGTGGGAAGGGGCCAAGGAAAGAATCCAGGCCTTTTTTAAATCAATATACTGAGCTGGCCAGAACAACCTCTGGAGGGGGTCTTTTCCACATTTTCACAGCTCTAACTGTGAAGAAACCTTTCCATATTTGGAGATGAAATCTCTTTTCCTCTAGAGATAAAGAGTGCCCCCTTGTCCTCTGTGATGACCTTAACCACTTACCAACCAAGCCTGTTTTTTGGGTTCTGTGGTTATGAGTTAAAAACATGTTTTTTTGCTGTAAAATTAATTAGAACCCCCAAACATTATATATTGTTTTTTCTTCTAACACCCTAGAGAATAAAATGGCGGTCATTGCAAAATTTTATGTCACACCGTATTTGTGCAGCGGTCTTCCAAACATGCTTTTTTTAAAATAAATTCAGCTTTTTTGCTAAAAAATAAGAAAACAGTAAAGTTAGGCCATTTTTTTCCCATATTGTGAAATATAATGTTACGCCGAGTAAAATGATACCCAACATGTCATGCTTCAAAATTGTGTCCGCTTGCGGAATGGCGACAAACTTTGCAACTTAAAAAATCTCCATTGGCGAAGTTTAAAAAATTCTACAGGTTAGTAGTTTTGTGTTACAGAGGAGGTCTAGTGCTAGAATTATTGCTCTGGCTCTAACGATCGCGGCGATACCTCACATGTGTGGTTTGAACACCGTTTTCATATGTGGGCGGGACTTAGGTATGCGTTCACTTCTGCACGTGAGCTCGCGGGGACGGGGCGCTTTAAATTTATTTTATTTTTAAATTATTTATTTTGCTTATTACTTTTTATTTTTACATTGTTCTTTAAAAAAAAATGATTACTTTTATTCCTATTACAAGAAATTTAAACATTTCTTGTAATAGAAAAAAGCATGACAGGTCCTCTTAAATATGAGATCTGGGGCCAAAAAGTCCTCAGATCTCATATTTACACTGAAATGCAAAAAAAAAGACAAAAAAAAAAAAATTTGAAAAAAAAATGACAGAACAAAAAAAAAAACGGTCTCTTTAAGACCGTTGGGCGGACGTTCAGTCGGATCGGATCATCTCCGCCACTGCCGGCGGGTCCAGTAAGTGGTGGAGATGACCAGAAAGCGGTGGGAGGGGGGGCACCTTTCCCGTCGCTGATAAAAGTGATCTTGCGGCGAATCTGCCGCTAAAACCATTTTTATGTTGTTCACAATCGCCGGCTGAAAAAAGGGATATCTGAATGGTGCCTGCAGCTGCAGGCACCATTCAGATATCACCACTGAAAGCCAAGGACGTATATACACGCCCTTGGTCGTCAAGTAGTTAAACTGAATAACTCAACACCAAGTTCACTATATGGACCACTTATATATTTATACATGTTGATCATATCCCCCTTAATCTTCTCTTCTCAAGAGAAAATAAATTCAGTTCCTCTAATCTTTCCTCATAACTGAGCTCCTCTATGCCTCTTATGAGTTTGATTGCCCTTCTCTGCCTTTTCTCCAGTTCCCAGATATCCTTTTTAAGAACTGGTGCCCAAAACTGAACTGCATATTCCAGATGAGGTCTTACTAATGATTAGCACAGGGGCAAAATTATGTTTCTCTCTCTGGAGTCCATACCTCTCTTAATACAAGAAAGGATTTTGCTCTCTTTGGAAACTGCAGCTTGGCATTGCATGCCATTTTTAAGCTTATGATTTACCAAAACCCCCAGATCCTTCTCCACTATGGATTCCCCCAGTTGTACTCCCCCTAGTATATATGATGCATGCATATTCTTATCCCCCAAGTGCATAACTTTACATTTATCTACATTAAACCTCATTTGTCACATAGTCACCCAATTAAACAGAACATTGAGGTTGGCTTGTATGTTGGAGACATCCTGTAAGGACGTTATTCCACTGCATAGCTTGGTGTCATCTGCAAACACTGAAATTGTACTTTTAATCCCAGACCCTATATCATATATAAAGATATTAGAAAGTAAGGGTCCCAACACTGAACCTTGGGGTACACCACTGGTAACCTTAGACCATCCAGAGTAAGAATCATTAACCACAACTCTCTGAATTTGGTCTTTTAGTCAGTTTTCTATCCATTTACAAACTGATTTTTCCAAGCCTGTAGACTTTAACTTACACATTAGCTGTGTGTGGGGAACTGTGTCAAATGCTTTTGCAAAATCCAAGTATACCACGTCCACAGCCACCCCTCTGTCCAAGATTTTACTTACCTCCTCATAAAAAGAAATCAGGTTTGTTTGACAACTTCTGTCTATCATGAATCAATGCTGTCTGTTGTTTAATAGTTAATATTTTTTTCCAGCAAGAACTCATCTATGTGGTATTTTATTAAGCTCTCCAGTATCTTCCCAACTATAGAAGTAAAACTAACAGGTCTTTAGTTACTTGGTAAACACTTTGATCCCTTTTTAAATATGGGCACCACATTTGCCCTACGCCAATCCAGTTGTAATATTCTAGTCATTAACGAGTCCCTTAAAATGAGATACAATGGCTTTGAAATGACAGAGCTTAATTCTTTTAGGATCTGTGGGTGGATACCATCTGGTCCAGGTGCTTTATCCACCTTTACTTTTGAGCCATTGTGGATCATTTGGGCCTGTGTCACTACCACCCCCATTATGGACATTAGCTCCCTCATGTTCCTTTGTATACACAGAGCTGAAGAAAGTATTTAATAAATTTGCCTTCTCTTTGTCCCCAGTCACCCACCTGAACTTTTTACTATTAATATATTTGAAAAAAAATTTGGGGGTTTGTCCTACTATCTTTTGCAATCTGTCGTTCATTTTGAATTTTTGTGTCCTTGATTTCCTTTTTATATATCCTGTTATATTATTTGTAACATTTAAAAGCACAACAGACCCCCTTACATTTAGGTGCAAACCATCTTTAGCATATAGGTTGTATTGCAATGAGAAGACAGCCCAGTGATCTAAAAACCCAAATCCCTCCTTACACCAGGTCTTAAGCCATTCATTCAGGTCTCTAATCTCACCCTGCCTTCCATGTGTTGTGCAGGGCACAGGCAATATTTCAGAGTATATCGCATTGGAGATATTTTCCTTCAACTTGCAACCTAATTCTTTAAATTGGTTCTCAAGGAGCCTCCACCTTCAATAAAATCTGTCATTGGTTCCAACATTAACATTAACGTTAACATGAATTAAAATGTTGGGCTGTACACCCTTTACTTTTCACTCTCAAAATTATAAAGGAGAGAGTAAAGCTCAATGATTACAGCAGTTGGGCAGACCTGAAATTCATCTGCAGAAATTAAGGCATGCTTGTTGCTCAATAATATTGGAACCCACGTGTTCAACCACTTCCAGCATTGTCTAGCTCTAGCAGAATGCAAGAGAAATGCAGCTTCCTAGCTACATTTACTATTAAAAAGCATTACATTACATTTCATTCAGTACTATTAACACGCTAATTTGCATTCGTTTATTACTTTGAGAGGAAACAACCAAAAGGATTAAGATGGATTTTAAGGTGGGTACAGGGAAGCAAGTTATCCTTTCCTAGATATTCCCTATTTACTTTGAAGATTGTGAAACTAGTAGAGTTTGTGGATGCCAGTACACTTTAGGTCCCTTTCACACGGAGCGGAGCCTGTTCCGATCAGCAGGGGATCTGTGAGCAGATCCCCTGCTGATCGGAGCCGAGTGGGACAGATGCCGCTCTGTTTATGCAGAGTAGACCCCACTGAGCTCTATGGGTGGCAGGGTGTAACCGGACTCTGCTGTCCATCTACATCATGCTACCTCCAACTTGGTCCACCAAAACAGAAAAGGACACAGTCATTTTCTGTTTATATTTTACCTGATCTGATTGGACATAGAAGTAGGAAGGTGTAAACGGACACAAGTCCGTTTACACCCATCTGTTCATAGGGCTGCATAGACCTTCCGATCAGGTCTGCCTGAAAAACTGACAAGAGGACCTGATTGGAATGCCCATGTGAAAGGAATCCTATCAGACAAACATATCTAATCACTAATATGGTCAATCTTTATTTTAAAAATGATGTCATCATTACCACTAACATATTAATCTACATTGTATCAACAAGATAAAAGCAACTGATCAATCCTATTGTCATCTTTATCTGATATATCCAACATGATATGATTCAATGTCCCTCAAAGGAGATATGCACTGAGAAAATATAGAGGCTATCATTGCTGATCTCACTGGCATGAAAGCCAATTCCCGACTTTCATGCTGATTCAATGTTTTCAATACTTTTTGAGTTACTGACCTAGAATAAACATGCAAATTAGTTTTAACCTGCTGCATGTTTGTTCTAGGAAAGTATTTCTGAAAATGTTGATGTCAGAGACAGGCAACTAGCATTTTCAGAAGGAAGTCAGTAATGTCAATCACCATATTTTTCTCATGCATGATTGCAAGACTTGACATACATTATTGCCAGACCGAGTCATGTCAACCCTATGGAAAAAAACTTCCTCTACATTTTTATTTTAGATAATATTAGGTGTGTAATGCAATTGGCTAGCTAGTTCAATACAATCAACTCCTTTGAAAAGTAAAGCACAAAAGCTTCATGATTAGCACCAACCTCTGCTAGGAGATCCCTGTGGAAAGCAGCAACTGTTGCAGACATGCTTTCAAACCTATATATGTCTAACTTATATATAGATATATTGTTCAGGAATGTCCCTTTGTGATGTTTGCCTATTGCTTTTGCTGCTGCTCCTTCTGTCCTCCCGAGTACCACTGAATGCTTCTGCTGGTATGTGTTCCTTTCCTGCAGTGATGTCTGGTACACTCTTTTTTCCTGTGTCCTGGTATAAATGCACCTGCTGTATATATTTTTTTTCAGGTGGGCTGTGCACATGCCCATGCTTAGCTTAAGGCCCACCTCCTCATTTCTCTGTACTTTTTAGTGTAAGGACACATTTACTCATACTCCAGAGGCCTAGTATAGCATTCCGCTAAGGTGATTTTTTTTTTTAATTGGTTGAACTAGACGGACTTGTGTCTTTTTTCAACCTGACAAACTATGTAACTATGTACGAACTATGTGTGATCGTTATATTTTATACCTATTATGTATCCTGTATCCTTGTCTCAATCTTAGTCATTGCTCTGGTCATCCTGTTCCTTAAGCATTATGAGTTCAATTCCCTGTGCTCTTGTTTCCTATTTGTTTTCACTACAGATTCTTGCCTAGTTCTAGACACTGTTACCTGCCTCTCTTGTTACATCTGACCTGCTGGACTCTGACCACCTATTTGACCTCTGCTCACAAGAACACCCCCTACCCTGACCTTTAGATTGTTAATGACTACATCCCTGCTTAACCCCTTAATTTAGTATATCATCTACCTCCAGAAATGACCTTGGATACCCACCTAGATTACTCCAATTCTTAGCTCACCTTCATATGGGAATGCATTCCTCTTAGGATCTGATAATCCAGCGCTTATAACTCTGAAAGGTATGTCCTGGGGACAGTCAAGTATGACTCACCATCCTTGAATGGTGGCTGCTTAAGTTGAAGCACTCTGCATCTGTGGTCATCAGATCTCAACAGACATGCTATTACCATATAAGAAGCAGTATAAGGTGTGCTTCTTTCCAAGAAACATCATTTTGATATGGGGGTGTGTAACATGGGGGATCATTAGCTCTAGTGGTAGATGCCTTTTCCAGTGATTCACGGTAGTCAGGAACTATATTTTTAAGGGCCTGTTAGCCCATTTTTATTAAAAGGTAAATAAAAAGTCTGTAACATAAAGGTATCCCACGCAGGGGTTCTTCTCCAGTAAATTCACATAAACAGAAAATGCTAGCTCGCCTGGCTCTTAAGCTCTCATTCAGCTTTATTTGCAGTTCCTCTGCTCTTTATGCTGGTCATCCCAAACATAGGTGCTTCTGTGACGGCCACTTTACTCTAGCACCCACAGCTGTGGTCTGGCCTTAGTCCTCAGGCCGTTTACTGCCTCTTGCAGTCACACATGTGCGCTGGCTGTCACCTGCAGCTTCTGACTCCTGGAGACCTCCTGTCTCCTTTGGATTGAGCAGTCTCCAACTGGGAGTCATGAGGTATTCCCATACCTGTTTTATAAGTACTGTGCTCACCTGAGCACACACCCCGCTGATCCTCCACAAAATCTGGACACAGGGTTGGAGATCCCGTCCCACCCAAGACACTATGGAATCTCCAAACTACAGAGCCCATGCAGGAATCCCAAAACCCAGAGAAAGCTGCAAAAACAGATTTATCCAGTCCACATCACAAAAAATTGTGTCACGCTTAATCAGCAAAGTAAAAAAATTAGTGACTCAAAGTATGAAATTGGTAAACATATACACAGGTGAAGTGCTAATCAAAAGTCCATATCAGAGTCCATATAAAATAATGAAGAATAGTAATTTTAACCAGTGGCAGTGGTTGCATTACACTTGGTTTACTGCATGCCCACGGTGCTAGTTATATGAAGTCATCCAATAGAGTTATCTATGCTGCATCAATTACTATGCTTCAATATTTTATATGGACTCTGATATGGACTTTTGATTAGTATTTCACCTGTGTATATGACACTATTTTTTAAATTTTACAGTTTTAGTGTGTATATCTCACATTGAGTGTTGCTTTTTAGGGAGATTTTTTCTCCTTTATTTTCTTTTTGATCATTTTGTATTTTTCACTAGTGCAGTGTATTCTTTGTTCCTTATCTATACTCCGTAGTCCTGCACTGAGCCAATGTGCACGCCCTGTGTCCTTTAAACAACCAATTTTCTAGTGACAGCATCTCCTACTGTCACATACCCCCCCCCCTTTGTTTCGAACCCGAAGGGGCGGAACACACCAGCCCGAATCCTTGATTGGAGCACCTCTGCGCCAGCTGTCAGCTGCGTAGGCCCAATCTTTTTTTCGGGCGTGTTTCCAGGCAAGCCCTAGCCTGGAACGCAGCTGGGTCCTACATTTCTGTATCCTCAGCTTTCTCCCTCTATCCTTGGGGTTCCTGAGCTCACATTTCTTTTTTGGTGGCCCCTTGTCTTTCAACCTACTTTCATGGTTCTGTAGAGAACCTGCTCTTGACACTATGCCTGATGAGGAACCTCTTGTTCCTTCACTGGTACCCATTTTCCCCATCACAGTAGGTCTCTTAGGTTTACCAACTCCTTTGCCGTTACCCTTGACCACCAACTCCCCAGAGCTCAACATCTGTTTATCATGCTCATTTACCAAGAAATGATTCATTTTCATATCAAGGCCATTATTTACATTAACATTCAGTAATACATCAATCATTCCTCCAATTACCAATACTGTCAGATCTTTCTTTCTCAGGGTTTGTTAGGGCCAGGTCCAAGGTGGGACAGCACACAGGTGAGCAGCTATCCCCTATGGGACCTTCACAAGGCTTCGCTTCACCTTTTGTCCAAATCTTTGTGGGCAGTTGTCCTAACAACTGACATTGAACAATGCATGACCCTTTGCTAGCAGTACCAGTCTTTGGCAGCTCACACTTTACCATGTCACAATTTTTGTTCCTCTCCGTACTATATTTTAGAGCATCTCCGGGTACCTCAACTTGTACCTCTTTGCAGGTGACAGACAGTATCTCTGCTTTTGCCGCGTCCATATCAGGCCCTTCCTTCTTAGGAGGTCTAGCGGGTGAGGCAGTATCCGCGCCATTTACTAATCTCTGCTCAGCTGCACTATGACCGCACTAGCAAGTATGTCCATCACCACAAAAGGCGGAGAGAACTCTGATGTCTCCATCAGCTCTTCACCCTCACAGGGAACCAGGATTTCACTTGCCACACTATTAAAAAGCACCGTACCAACTAGTCTAACTGGTGATTAATGTTATCCAGCACAGCTTTTACTATCTGACCCCACTCATTGGTACCATGCAGCACCACCACTTCCGACTGTAATGTAGGAACCCAGGTATACTAGGAATGTGCTTTCATCAGTTCAAGCAGTTTCACTAGCATATCTGTCAGTTCAATGCACTTCACATCAATATGCAAAACCCTTTTCAGAGATGTGGAGGGGCTCATTCACTGCAGCGTCAGAGGCTGAGACAATTAAAGGGGTCACCACCTCATTGAAGGTATCCATCACAGCCTGATGCTCCCCCAGAGCACTGTCAGATGCATGCCTCCCACTCATCCCCTCTAACTCAACAATGAGCCTCTGCAAGTCAACATTCATTACAATGTCACCTTGACACTTGCCATTCAGCTGTTGGACAACACATCTGCTATGCATGCGCCCTTATCTGGTCCTTCCAACTGGAGGGAAACAATCTTTGCAGGGATAAAAGAGCCATCCACCACCGGCCGCTCTGCAATCCCCCTGTCTGGCATAGCAGTTGTTGTGTCCACACCCTTGTTGCCTAACACAGCCTTGTCCAGAATGATTAGCCATTGTTTGGCCCAACTGTCCCAATCCATTGTGCTTCCTTTATGAGTGCTCTGCAGCACCTCATCATCTGCTCTAGGAGGGACATGGGATTCTGCAGCACAAACAGTAACTTTGTCAGTTCTATATAAATCAGGCAGGTTGCAATACACCATTTTGGCCAGATTGCCCTGGGGGCGCCAAACAACACACTCAGCTGTGTACTTTCAGCTTTGGCCGGCTGACTTAACCCATTACTAACTGGGTTACACATAGGGTGAGTGGATTGCTCACACAAACTCTCACAGCATGGTGTAGACTCAGTCTGTTCCACCAGAGCAAATTCAGTGCTGTCCTGGTAAATCTCTGGCTCAAACACATGGGGAGCCCCTGAGACATCAATGGACAACCCTGTGGCTCTGTTCTGGTTGCCAAGGGAGACATCTCCCCTTCCTCATCATTAGTGAACCCTAGAGTTGAGCGAACCCGAACTGTAAACCGAACTTTTGAAAAAAAGTTTGGGTTCAGGTTCTGGGGTCTGGGATTTGCAGGGCAGCCAATCAACAAGCATTTCACTGTTTTGCCCTTACAAGCCATCACAGCAATGCCCACTAATGGCATGGCTGTGATTGGCCAGTGCATCATGTGACCCAGCCTCTGTATTAGCTGGAGTCACGTAGTGCTGCATGTCATATGCTCTCAGGCTAGTGTAGGGAGAGGATGCTGCTGGTGCTGTGAGGGACAGATTGCAGATCTAATAACATCTCATCCTGCATTACAGAACAATCTAATTGTGGACTAGGTAGAGATTACTACCACTACTGCTTTTAGGGACAGATTGCAGATCTAATAACATCTCATACTGCATTACAGAACAATCTGACTGGACTAGTTAGAGTCTACTGCTTAGAGGGACAGATTATTGTTCTAAAATCATCTCCTAGTTCTATAGGGTCAGGTTCCTGCTGTTGCTGTAAGGGA
>BLSH010250597.1:275537-289360 GCA_018402905.1 Glandirana rugosa
CTAAAAGAAAATGAAAAACACTTTTATCATTTGTCCTGTTTAAATCTCCCACCTAGAGAGGTACAACGACCGTTTTGCAGAATACGTGATGACCGTGGCAATATCGAATAGGGTTGGGGACACTGTCAGTGGGTTTAGTCGTAACGTTTATTGTTATTGTAAATTTGATTTCACCCAATTTTTTATTTATTATATGGTTTATAATAGTTCTTATACTATAAACAGTACAAACAATATGAAATTCACAAACGGTCTTATATCAATCTTATCCTAACGGTCTTCTGTCTATGACTACACTAAGTGACGTCTTCTATACTTCTTTCCTTGTGTCCCACCAAAAGTAACAAGTAAAGTTGACTTTACAATATGGCAAGCCAGCAAGAAATGAACAATGAAAACCACCCTGTGTTCCTTTCTTCATATCTTCTGCAGTGAATCACATCAGTATCTGTCTTCTGGCAATCCTATTCTAACTATATTCTGGCAAACACTTAAAGTATAACAAACATGACAAATATCATATTCTTGATAATATTTGGTATATTATTTATTTTTTAACCCACTTTAGTTTAAATGTTATTGTTATTTGCAATGCTGATTTGGGTGACTGTCACAGGGGTTGGGATAAGCTATAACGGTGCCAGTAGTGCATAAGACGTTTTGCCAGCAACATGGAGAGATCCACCCTCTAAATTTGTCCTGTTTACTATTTTCACAAAAAGTAAAAGAAAATCCCAAATTTTGGGTTCTCACCAGAAGAGGAATAGAGGATAAATCTTCTAATGGGGACACTAGATCTGCTGACCCTGGTGACAAAAAGGGATTCATTCACTTCAGATAGATTCCCTTTTACTTCCTTTTTTGGGTATGAGACATAAATTGAAGGGATCTCCCCAATGGGATACAGAGAGCAAAAAAAAAAAAACTGAGGTTGAAACCCTCCCTTACTCTAACCAAATGGAAAAAGTTTTGCCTTTTGTTATGTTTTAAACCACATTAATAAACATTAGCCATTGTAAGCACCCCTGCAGACCTTTTACTGAACACCTTAATTGAACAATATACCAATAAGTTATCAATGCTTGGTTCTATGCTGCTGTCAGCATGTTTCCTGTTAGCACATATGTATGCAGAGGAGACTAATTTTCTTCTAGGGCTGTTCTTCCTTCTCTGGTTTTGATTCCTGCTTTGCGAGAAATTACAGGGGCTGGTAACAAAACAGATTTGTGTACTTATGCTAATTGCATCTAAAAACGTACAGCATATGCAAATATTTTAGAAGAACTAAACAACTGCATTTATTTGTATGGTTTAGAAATGTCTCTAGTGTAGCTTTAATACAATGGAGGTTATCACTGTATATATTAACACTTTACTTTACTCTAACAGTGTACCTTGAAAGACATAGTTTAACCTCTCTGGTGTGGAGAACCTTGAGTTGCCTGCACTCAAATCTGACCCCAACAATACTAATCACCTTTAGGGCGCATTGAAACACCTATTGTGAGCCCAGTCTTCTTGCCCAACATCAGTACCTGACATCACAAAATGCTCATTTGGCTACATGAGCACATATTCCCACAAGTACACTTCAAAATTATGTGGAAAGCCTTCCCAGAAAAGTAGATGGTTATAGCTTGGAAGGGGACAGCTCTATATTAATGCCCATGGTACTGGAATGGGATGTTCTACAAACTTTTATAGGTGTGATGATGAAGTGTCTACAAACCATGTATTATGCGATCCATTTCTCTTTGACCAATTATCACAATGCAATATTCTTTGTAGCAGTGACCTTTCAAGAAACCTTCAAAATCTGTGGTGCAGGGGATTTCTTAGATTGTAAGCTCTAACAAGCAGGGACCTCTGATTCCTACTGTATTTAAGTGTATTGCATTTGTACTGTCTACCCTCAAGTTGTAAAGCACTGCGTAAACTGCTGGCGTTATATAAATCCGGTATAATAATAACAATAATTTTGGGGTATAGTTTGGCTACAGGCTAGCACAGAGCAAAAGGACTACTATAGGAATTGTACAAGAACCATGTCACGCCAGAAACAGAGATTTGTAGCTGCTATACGTTTAATTACTTTCTGTGGTAGTTAATGCTAACTACAGATCTGCTATTGTATTTGGCTACAATATTTTTCTCTGCAGCTACAAACTGTGGGAGTGCCATGTTCATCAGCATCATAGGCAATTGCAGCTTAAATAAGAAAAAAAAGGAGTTGTCTCTACAGTGTGGCAGCAGTGCTCAAATCAGAAGACTACCTAAACAGAATTATAAATGCTTAAGTAAAACAGGTTTGTGTTTCAACTGGTCACTTAGCTTTGTGCATAAAGTTCCAGTTTAACCAAAGATTAACTGCACAGAGAAAGGGTTTACAGTACAGGTAAGTAGGTGTCATTATAATGGCATGAAACAGGTTTCCCCTCTTCCTTTGTTGGAAGAAGCTATGTAACAAAGTTGAGGCAAGTCAACATTTAAATCGCTGAGAATCAAACATTTTTTTATGATTTAAATAATTTTAAAAATATAGAAATAACATGTAAGGGGGGGGGTGTGGCTTGGCACCGGACTTACATGGCAGCGTGATCCCCTCGCCCTGGACACAGAGGTACAGAAAAAAGCTTAACAGAGCCTACACACCCTCATAACAATGGGGAAATCAGACGGGACACCACCCCAATCTCACTCCCGCTCACCCAGGGACGCTGACTCTCAAACCAGCTTCAACATCCCAGAGATGTTTAGAACCCAGCCATGCAAGGCCCTGGCTTCAGGTCAGGCCTCTGCCCCTACCACGCGCTCCTTTAGCCTCAGCCCTTTAGGCAGAAGCATGGCGCAACAATGCTATGCTGACACCCCTGCCACACAGCCGCTTAACCTGCAGGACCTTTGCCTGGTTGCTGAAGACATCGAAGCCACCCTAGCAATGGCCATCACAGACCTCAAATGAGATATTCACTCTGTGGTCACACGCATAGACGCCATCGAGGAAACAGTGGTCCGCCATGACACCACGATCCATCAGGTACAGTCGTCCTCTCATTCACATGATACACAGCTCAGGGAGCTCCATCACTACGTGGAGAACCTGGACAAATGCGGCCGCTGACACAACATAAGGGTAAGAGGCATCCCTGAATCGGTCGATCACAATCAACTTGCCCAGGCCACAATATCAGTATTTAACAACCTCCTTTAATTTAATCAGTCGATCACAATCAACTTGCCCAGGCCACAATATCAGTATTTAACAACCTCCTTGGCAGGTCTCCTGAATCTCCAATTGAATATGAGCGCCTACACAGGGCTCTGAAACCAAGGGGCAGAGACACAGACTCATGAGGGATGTAATTTGTTGTCTAGTCAATTTTAAGATCAAAGAATAGATCCTGAGACAAGTGAGGGTCCGCTGCAATCTTTTATTCCAGGGCACAGTTATTAAACTGTTCCAGGACCTGTCACCCATTACCCTTCAGCACAGAAGAGATCTCTGTCCTCTTCTTGATATACTGTGCACCAAGAAAGTCCAGTATAGGTGTAAGTTCCCCTTTTGCCTCTCAGCATCATCTCATGGCCGCACAGAATATCTGAGAGTACCTGAGGACCTTCATGCCTTCTGCGACACACTGAACTTGCGCCGAGTGGAAGTACCTGACTGGTACAGCAATCTGCGAGGCCCCCCTATACACCAAGCAACCTCTATGGACGCTATCCCTGTCTGGGATGACTACCAGATCAGGCGACGCAGTTCACCCTCGCCACAACCACCAAGACCTCCAAGGAACAGGAACACAAGCTACACCAGCCCGACGGCTTCTCTGGTCCACAGACATCCCCGTCAAGATGGCGTAGACTAACTCATCATTTTCTTCATACCCTGACCAGGTACACTCATGACAATAGACCTGGCAGAAATTGTCTAAAAGGCTGCCTGATCTTCTGCAATGATTAATATCTGTATTCCAGTCCTGACCCCCATGAAAACGACGTGCTCTCCAGACATAAAACTCCTAAGCCACTAACTGAAATAAATTGACATCACTACCCGAGCTACACCACAGCTCAGAAACTTGGCTAAGTGTTGACATCCAACGGTAAGTGAATGCATACTTGGTACTTTTCTGTATTCCCCAGAGAACTAATCAGCCTTGACCACTATGCCGATCCCCCACTCCTTACCTTAGGAGATAGGATCTACAGACTGTAGAACTCTGACCTAGGCCTCATAAACAGCTCGTACCTCACTCTCCTACATGTCCAGGCTGCCGGTCCACCCGCTTCTCCTACTGCCACAGCCCTATCCCCCCTCCCCCTTCATACCTGCACCCCAGGTATTTCAGCAATGGACAAAATGTCTATGATGACAATAGGGTTAGCTGTGGGCAATTTACTAGTTGGCCTTTGGTTATAAGCTGTAATTGTCTCTTATTTGTATATTCTTGGTGCTAGGAGACGACTCATAGACCCCATCAAGGCCACCATACAGAGCAAACGAGGGCCTCACACTTTTACCACCCCCCCCTGTTAATGAAGCTATTTTAGGAGATAACACAATCAACCCCCTTACCTATACCATACTAATGCCTCCATATTTGTCTCTTCGTCAGCTTTGCATACAGACAGATATTAAGTCCTTAAAACTGGGACCGCGTGAATTGGCCTCTGTGGGGGTTTGACTCCTTGCTCTGCAAAATTGAAACAATACATAATGTGTGTGTATGTACACGCTGCTAGGCTATTACAGTTATAACGGGGAATGACTGACCATACCCTGGGGAAACTAGCTTTTGAAAGACAACAGGGTAAATACTCACCAACTGTTCTTGTATTGCAATCAGTAAATTCGATTGATAAGGCAGACCTACATGTGTGAGCTAATCTAAATCATCATCATTTAATAAGATAGCCCCCTCGCTCTCTGTGTGTGAGTGGAGGTTTGTGACAAAAACCTCCCACACAGGCATCTTTAAATTCAGAAAACCCTATCTGAACCAGCCACACATATAGGAAGCTTACATTTAAGTTTCTTACAGGTTCACACAACAATTGTTAGATTAAGTGTTAATATTCTTTACTGAATGTTAATGTACTAGAAGTATAGGTGATTAGATACTAGCGTGTTTTGTTACTGCTTTCTTGACCAAGCTGTATAAGTTACACACTCAGATAAATAACCTAATAGTAAAAAATAATAAACAGCTTACCCTGGATGTAGGCAATTAAAGGTTGAATATATCTGGTTAACAATCAAAGCTCTTTTTCATGTTTCTGTTATTATAGACATATCTTCTGTTTAAACTATGATGGCATCTTCCTAATCAATAAGACTGGTAAAAAACATAGGGGTTCCCTCTCCATAATGCATTCTTTTAAGGCTCTTACTCCAACCTACATACTTAGCTACCTTTGGTGGACAAGGGGTTGTTCCCTGCCACTCCTCGCATCGACGCCACACACTCCCCCACACAGCCTGAATTTAGTGGTTTCGGCTGACCCCTACCAGACCTTAAAACAACCTTTGGGTAGGTCATAAACTTATTTCCTACCGCTGGTTCACCTACCCCCTTGAACACACCCCCCCTCTGACCCCCCTTTTTCCCTCTCCCTTCCCTCTAGCTTCCTTGGTCTTCCTTTTCCCTTCCCATACAACCCCCCTCCTCCCTCCCCCTTTCCTCGCACCCTCTCATCTCCTGGGTCTCCGCCAGCGACACTCCCAGGCATCCAACTCAAAGCACTTTTCACCACATCTTGATACAGCTTTTATCCACTTACGCTTCCAGACAAAGTGTACAGAAATGTGTAAGTTCTGTAAGTAATTGCATTCTTTTTTGTACTCATTGTGCACACGGCACTAATAATGTTTTCATTACATGTTTGCATTCTTTTGAGTCCTGATTAGAATTAGTCTGCCTATGTTATGCCCCTTGTTACCATACAAGTACAATTGTAATATTAATGTGATACCTACGTAATCATGTGTATAAAAACCTTCAATTGCATCATAATAAAGCAGAACAGTTATTTGGAAAGATGCTGAGTGTATCTTTTGTGTCTGTTCCCTACTGCAGTAGTTATTATTAATTTGGAACCACTAATCAATATGAGGATAGGAGTTGCCTATCTATAAAATTCCAGGTCAGATGGTGAGACAGCCTGGAAGGGTTTTACAGGTGACCCTGAGAATCCGAAACAAGGAGCTTGAGACGATCCCAGAATTTCTGATAATCAGCCGGCTGAGGTAAGCCTTTTGTTTACATTTGAGTTATCAGACTTCCTCGATAGGTAAGGCATTTTCGGGACAAAGGGTACCAATTTTACACCCCTTAATCAAACTGTATTGATTGGTGGTTATATGTTTTGTTGTCACTGTATACTGTGCATCAAAGTGTTATAGATAAGAAAAGGAAAAATCGTACTGTTCACAGGTTATATACGAAGTACACATCTGCTAGATAAAGTAGTTTAGAGGAAAGAGTGTATAGGCACAAGTAGAGATGAGAGAAGACTGGCCAGTCATGGGCATTAAATGAAGTAAGGGAATGAAGGGTAAGAGACCCTCAAAAATGCCCAGCGCAAGAGGAGTGCTATAAAATATATGAACCAAAGGTGCGGTTTACACCTATACTGAGCCCCTAGATAAATGGTTAGAGTGGGCTGAGATCCACAATAGGTAACTGGGTTACCAAAGGACTAAGAATTATGCAGATTTAAACAGCTAGAGGAACGGCAATCTATGTGAGCCGGATGGATGAAGGGTGACAGACATTTAACACTAGAGAGAAAGGGACATTTTGGTGTTAAGTTGTGGGATAAATTTAGGGTCAGGCATTACAACTAGTAAATTCTAAAACAGAAAAAGGAGAGTCAAAGCAGAATACTTTATATGTTGTCAGAGAGGAAATATGGGATGAGCACTATGGCTGCCTGTCTGATCATAGAAGCTACAGTATGTGAAGTATGGGATTACAGTGCAAGGGATATCAGAACAGAATAAGGGAAGCAGAATTTAGGGAGGTAAAACTCAATTTAAGCAGGGAAATATTAAAGAGAGTTAAAAGAAAGTGAGAGTTGATATGCATGTGTTGTGTACAAATGGTAAAAATGTAAGTGGTTTTAGAGAGATAATTGTGTATGTGTGTGAATGCTGGGAACTTTAGTCCCACATCATGTGTGCCCTGTGCAGCTGTGACCCCCCTCCCAAAGAATGTACTGGATGAGGCATTAGTGGCAAGGACACCCATGATATGACTACACGTACAGTATATCATAACAAAATGTGCTGAGTTAATGAATGTAATGATAAACAATGTGATCACAATTACTTTGAATCTGTTTTCCAAACATGGTACAATGAAGGTTACATTTAAACGCATACATAGAAAAGTGCACAAAGTATAGAATTAAATTAAATATCCTTTGATAGTGGAAACAGTGCATTTAAAAAAAAAAGGGGGGGGGGGGGAATTAAGTAAAATGTCCTCCTTTATGCAAATATATCTATGGAAATATATTAGAATCAGGGTGTAATATTGAGATTATCACTGGAGTATTAATTTCTGATATGAGTTTAACAATTTTATTAATAATATAGATATATTGTATTTGGTTTAGACAACCTTTGGTTGGAAATTAAATCTAAAGATCTGGTAATAACTTGATGTGCGGTCCATTATGTGAGAGTAATTAATACAACTTAATTATAACAGAACCCATCACATCAAGTCCACACGCCCTGTTAGGATAGATGCCACCTGCAGACAGCTGTTTTATAGTTTTTGATCTGGCCGAGGGATTTCTGTTCTGTCATATACAGATTGTTGGTTCTTTTGTTTTTATTTACTTTTGAAATCTGAAATTTGAATGTGTGGATTGTGAATTGATGAGTCTCTTTGCCTTGTAAGTGCAGTGTTATAAGCAGAAGAAAACTTTAGATTTATGGATATCTCTGCATGACTGCAGGGTATTGTTATCATTTATTATGTTATGGCATCAGGAAAATAATGTCAGATGGAAACTAAGGACTGTTATTTTGCTAAAACTATCAACAGAGCAAGCAATGAGAAATTATTTTGCCAAGAAAAAGTTGTCTCTTTGAAACATGACATTTGAGTTCTTACACAAAAAGCATGATAGAAAAACAAGCCTTTGTAATATATTTATGCAAGTTGGACTCTGCAGTGAAGGGTTCACCCCAATATATCAGAGCAGTAGTAGAAAAGTGCTGCTACATGAAGTTTACAAAGTTACAGGCATTATTTTGGTCAAATATTTAATTTTTAATGGTCCCACATTTCTGCACAGCAACTATTGCAAACAGCTAAACTAAATATTTGTCTAATGAAAGGTTTAAAATATGAATTTGTATTGTTGTTTATGTACAAATCTAACAATGAAAATGCGTACATTTGAATCCAGCCACCTTATTTGCCTCTATTGGAGGAGGCTGGAGACAAAGACAACCACATGTGTTACATTGTTGATGTAGGAATCAGCTGCTGTAAGCCCAGTGCAGGACACACTCCCTGAGGACCCAGTTATTTGATTTTTTGTAGATTTGATCCCAGTTTTATACTGAGGATGGCAATGCCCATACTGAGTACGCAGTTTATCCCCCAGAAGGATACTTTTTATTCAGAGCCATTGGATCCTTCTTTTCCAGCTCAACAAGCAAAGCTCCATGCTTTAGCAAACCCTGTGAGCTATCAAAAGAGTATATATTTATATAGATAGTAGGGAAATTAGAGAGCTTTTGGTTCCATTAGAAAGGCTAGAAGTTGTTTTTACTTTGGCAGGTAAACCAATCAAGTATGCTAAGCTAATTGATTGGCTGTCTTCAGCCTTCCAGCTTCTTGCTGAGGTAGCCATACTAACAGTAAAATTCACACATGGAAGCAGACCAGGCAACTAAGGATGCTGCATTACTGCCCCGGACACTTGTTGGGTTTGTGCAACTCACAGATTCCAGACTAGTTCTGGCCCAGTATAGCCGGGATTAATAATTCAACTTTAAGGACCCCAGAATGAGAAGAACAAGTGGTCCACAGGGGGCAACTTCTTATGAAACAGAACTTTGGAAAAAGGTGATCTTTTATGTCTGCCAGCCACACTTTTCCCTCCAGCTTGACATATGGACCGTGTCATCAGCCACAAGCAGTTATGGCTACCTTAGTAAATGAGCGTGGGGTAGAGCCAGGGTTCACTACTGTTGTTTATAACATACCACTTATTGTTTTATCTGTTACCAAAGGTGTTACCAAAAGCTGAACATCCCTTCCAGAGATTCCCAAGTCAGGATCTTGCGAGCAGGGGCGGGCTGGGCCGGGGGGCAAGGTGGAAATTTCCCCCCAGGCTGCCTAACTTATATGCAAAAACGGCTGCTGTCTGCTGACATTTTTTAGGAAGTCGGCGGCCGATTGGCTGTGCTGCTGCGCTGCATTCTGGGAATTGTAGTTCCTGGTGGCAGTGGTTGGAGACTGCAGAGAACTGAGCAGCACAGCAGGAAACTTCACAGGGGCCAGCCAGCAACTTCAAGCTGTCATTCTCCTGCTCCTCTGTTCCAGGCAGCCGCACCTGCTTACTTTCTGTAATGTATCAAGTCCTCTTCACTCCAATAACGTCACTCTCCATCCGGGACACATCACCTTTGTTTCTGATCACTGATCAGTTTCTTTCATGTATTCCAGGCTGATTTCGCTCCTGCTTCATCCCCTTCCCTCTGTACACATCTCTCCTGCCGGCCGGTACAATCTTGCAGTAAGTCAGACGCTCCTTGCACCGATCCTCTTATCTGTTTCTTGTTCATTTTATCCTCTCTCCTGTTTTGTAATTTTGCCCTTTGCTCTCCTCATATAAATCACTGCAGCCTCTGGTCTCAGCTCTGGGCATTCCACATACTTGGGCTGACACCCTTTCCATCCCAGCTTACTTTTAATACAATAGTTTTGTTAGAATCATTCATCTAGCACATGCAGCCCTTCAATCTTCATTAACTAGGACTCATTCACAGTAGTGCAATGACTGGCGTTTTTCCACACTGGAAGAACGCCAGTCACTGCTGGAACACATAGAATACAACTGTTTTCTATGGGCCCCGTTTACACTGCAGCGCAGCCCAGAGGTGCATGCTACATTTTATCACAGTGTACTGGATGGCACCGACATAGTTATCAATCAGTCCAGAAACTGTCAGCAACTTTTTACTTACAGTGACCCCACAGCACATGTCACAAACATTATGGCACTGTTAGCCCTGTTCCCTCTTCCACGGGGGGGGCACACACAGTTTACCATCTTTACCCTGACCACTGGATGACCTTGTCCCCGCACTGCTTAGAGAGATCAAGTCTCAGGAATGGTACAGTGCATGATGGCCTGTGGGTACTGCTGGCCATGACCTGTGGGTCCTGCTGACCTGTTGGGCCTGATGGCCATGGCCTGTGGGGCCTGCTGGCCACTAACGTAGGGTGACCCAGTAAAACCAGGTGGGCATGGATGGTGCGCTGATTCGGTGGTTCAGTGGGCCACTTGACTGGACTTTCCCCCCAGGCCTAAGGCTCCCAGCCCTCCCCTGGTTGCGAGTATGCATTTTGTTTGTATGGACATGTTTTCTGGATGTCCAGTGGCAAATGCTACTGCAAAGGCCACAGTAAAAAGTGTTATCAGAAGACGTTTGTAAGTACAGAGTCCCAGATTCTACAGCGAGTAACAGAGGAAGTATTTTTATGGGAGAGTCCTTACTAGAAGTATTGAGGTTTTATTTTTACACCCCCTTCCATCTACAATATAGTAGGAAAAGTAGAATAAGAAACTAGAAAACTATTGCCTGAATGTTTTCTTATATTTTATTATGCCCCTAAGGCGCCATCGGACTCTCTCCCTATAAGATTTGGTTTGGGAGTGTGTTGCTTGCTTGCTTATTTTTTGTCTCAGCAGCTGAAGGCCTCCACTTGAATCACAGAGAATGTTGCTGATCTTTTAAGGTTTTGACAAATTAATTTATGTGTTTTCTCCCTAACTACAGATCCTAACAGTTTAGAAGGATCTCATAAACGAAAGCCAGGTGACTTGTGGATTGTTAAGAGACATTTATATATATGGAAATGTTTGGAGACTCACTACAGCCTCTATTCATGTACAGTTTTGAAAAAGTTACCTGAATCCACACCAGACACTGCAAAAATGACTAAATTAAATAATCTCTGTTTTTGATTTGTTTCCCTCTTGGAATCACAGTCTAGAGTACTATTTATTCAAATGCTTTAATTGTAAAGAATCTAAATATATTTTATATTTGAAAAGTAGTTCAGCCATGTAGATGTCATATTTGTCTTTTGTACATCTTCCATTCTACATAGAATTGTCTGTGTTTACACATGCTGATAAGTCAGCATACCAACAATTAACCTAGAAGGCCATTCTGGCCACAGGAGTGTACAGCCAATACTCTGTAAATATGTCTTATCAATAATTTGTTTTTCACAATGAAAAGTCAATTTGTAATGAAAAAGCTGCTTAGCTATTATATTCTCCACAATGGAGTTTTGCATCTTTGGCCAGGACTACCCCCATCCAAGCGTGTGGAGGTTCCAGGTTAAAGGTGATAGTAGGTATGGTTAGTGATCAATATATTGATCAAAAGAGGCGAGATTTTGATGGAGATTTGTAAGTTCTGTAAGTAATTGCATTCTATTTTGTATGTATTGCACACTGCACTCATTGTGCACATGGCACTAATAATGTTTTCATTACATGTTTGCATTCTTTTGAGTCCTGATTAGAATTAGTCTGCCTATGTTACGCCCCTTGTTACAATACAAGTATAATTGTAATATTAATGTGATACCTATGTAATCATGTGTATAAAAACCTTAAATTGTGTCATAATAAAGCAGAACAGTTATTTGGAAAGATGCTGAGTGTATCTTTTTTGTCTGTTCCCTACTGCAGTAGTTATTACTATGCATGATGCGCAAAACTCAAAGCGGATGTGGTTTTCCTTCAGGAAACTCACTTCTGCACCGATCACACTCCCAAACTTACAAACTGCCTCTTTCCAACCTCCTTTCATGCGACTAATGCCCTGGCCAAAACTAAAGGAGTATCGATTTTAATCTCCAAAAACCTCAATTGGCACTGAACTGACTCCCTCATAGACACTGACGGAAGGTATATATTCATCAATGGTCTCATCTATGGCAAGCCTATCACATTGGCTAACATCTATAGCCCCAACTCGTCCCAGGTTAGCTTCTTTAGGTCTATAGCACAGGCACTAGCAGGATTCCAAAATGGACTTACTATCCTGGGGGGAGATTTTAACGTAGCATTGTACCAACTGCTAGAGACCTCTTCAAATAGCTCCTCCCTGCCATATAGAGCCCTCCGCAAAATCAAGACACAACTACAGGACCTCCTTCTCCATGAAACTTGGCGTACCCTACACCCCAATGTCAAAGATTACACCTTTTTCTCGACCCTCCATAACAGGTACTCAAGGATCAACTATCTGTTTGTATCCCAAAAAGACCTCCACTTTCTCACACAGACAACAATAGAACCAATGCTCCTCTCAGACCATCACCCGATATCTATGACTTTGACCTTACTGGAAAAAAACTCATTCACAAAGATCTGGCGACTAGACTCCTCCCTACTGACATCAGAACCCGACATAAATCACATTCGAGACAACATAACAAACTTTTTCTTGAAAAACATCACACCCGACACAGCGCCTATCACACAATGGGAAGCCCATCAATGTGTGATTAGGGTACTTTCCTTGCACTGAAAGCAGCACACAGAAGAACGCATCAAAAGACAATTGAAGACCTAATCCACAAGATTAAAACTCTTGAACGTGCCCACAAAAGGTCCCAGGCACTAAGCGGCTACCAGGAACTTACACAAACTAGGGAACTACTATGAGAATAGATTCACTGGGGGGGGGGGGGGCAATGGCTTGGCGCGCAAAGGGAATGGGAGCAAAGTAATAGAGCTCTGCACGCCTGCGGCCGTTTTTACAGCTTCCATCTGGAATCCACCCACGATGGGCAAGCCAAAGAAGAACAATAAAGCTACACTGGGGCCCCGTCCTCCATGATCGTCCTCTACCCCAGAAACATGGGACATATCAGATATATTCAGATCACAGTCCTTCGCCCAGGACATTACCAAGATGGCGCCGCTAGGACACAGGCAGACCAGAGTGACGACTCCATGGCGGCCTCAGAGGAGCTGGTAAGTGACCCTGCTCCCTCCGACCACCCTTTACAGCTCTCAGAGATGCATACCATCGCAGATGACATCAAGAATACTTTCTCCAGTGCAATCACAGCGCTGAAAGCTGACATCCTCTCCCTAACTGAATGCATGACTAGAGTTGAGCGAACCTCTGTAAGTTCGGGTTCTGCTGGTTCGGTCGAACTTCGGGAAAAGTCCGGGTTCGGGTCCGGACAGAACCCGAACGTTCGCACGGACCCCGAACCCCATTGAAATCAATGGGGATCCAAACTTTTAGGCACACAAATGGCTGTAACAATGTCCTGGCAAGTGCTAGAGGGCTGCAAAAGGAAGTAAAATGGGGGTAAGAGTAGGTCAAGTGCCCTACAAAAAAATGGGGATAGGGAAAATAAATTAAAATCAAATAAAAACATGGGAAGGGGGGTGGATGTGGAGTAGGAGCCTAGAGGTTGACTAGACCGTGACCATGGCAGTGTAGGTGGAAGTGGCAGTGGTCGAGGAGGAGAAGGAGGTAGCCAACATGGTATTTTTTTTTTGTTTGTTTATAATTGGGGTAGCCCCCAAAATAT
>BLSH010250612.1:0-40339 GCA_018402905.1 Glandirana rugosa
AACACCCAGTTCACAAGGCCTTGTGTACATAGTTCAAGAGAAGGGTGAATTCAGCTGTCGCAATATCATAATTCATTGGTTTTCTAAATTTATACAGCGATACCCTGACACCTTGTCTGAGCATAAGCATGTGTACCAGAAGAGTCCTCTTTGTACTTTAGTATAGCATTATTTTATCTTTGCTTTTTTGTAGGATACACAGGAAAATCAAGTGAAAGATGCAGTTGTGATCAGTTTTAACGGTTTCACAAAAATGAACCAGATATCAACTTCATTTCCCCCTGAAACTAAGGCTTATGTGTTCACCGAGGCAGGCTTTGGTGTCTTCACCATCATGTTCCAGTTCTTCACAGATAATCGCTTTGTGGACCCGAGACAGAACCTTTCTGCTGTCCTACAGGGGGAACGACTTTTCATGGAGATTCAAGTCTCATCATCAGTTCCCGACATCCAGGTTTTTGTGGAGTCCTGCAAGGCCACACCACATGACGATCCCTCTGATCCCGTCTTTTATTCCATCATCCAGAATGGGTATGTTGTGCTATACTGTTATACACATCAGAATTGTAATTATATCTGTTTTGAAATACCATTCAGGTCTTCTAAGGTTGAACTAGTGAAGCTATGAACATTCTAAATAGTATCTACTACCTATTTTATTGCGTTTGAACTATTCATTATGTTCAAACAGAAATGCTGAACTGTTTCTTATTGCTGTAAGTAAACTATGGACACAGCTGTCTAAAAGGACCTGCAGTTGTCTAAACAATCTTGTCATTGACATATGATTTAAAAATTGGTAAAAAAACAATGTTTTTCACTTCACCTACTTGATATAGTTGTTTTTTTCCCAAAAAGGCCTGTAGAGACCTAAGTAAGCAAGATAGAGTCGAGTAGGACTTTACAGGGAAAACTGTTAATTTAGGCCAAACGTTCTATTCTTCCCCCTCCCACCGTTTACTTCATTTCAGCACTTTTAAAATATGTATTACTTTGCACATTTAAATTCAAATACTTCTAGCCTACTCCTATTACTCTGAACTTTTTAACTTATATTTTTTTGTGTGGAATACCTGGTGATTTTATGCCAGCCTCCCTGCTTTTCTATTTCAAACTGATCACAATAGGCACGGGAGCACACCCATCCCATTGTGGTCAGTCAGACCGCCTGCCTGTCCTTTAATGATCAGACTTGAACGCATTCCCCATCCATTCTCTGGGAAGATCAGTGTACTGCTGCTTCTCCTCCCCCAGCTTTCTAAGCCAATTATGTAGCTACGAACAGAAGTTATGTGATGCCTTATAAAAAAAAGTTATTTGTATATATACTGTACACACACACATATATATATATATATATATATTTATATATTAAATGAGTTGTAAAGTCTTGAGGTTTTTCACCTTAATGCATTCTATGCATTAAGGTGAAATACCTTCGGTGCTGCAGCAGCCCCATTGGCTCCTGCTGCTGTCAAACAAATCCAGTGACACGGGAGCTGGGGGTGGGGCCGAGTCCTGCTGTCTTTGTCAATGGATGCAGCAGCGGGACTCGGGAGCGCATCCGCATGGGTGCCCCCATGGAAAGCGGCTCCCTGGGCACCTGATGAAGAGGAGGAGCCAGGAGCGCTGCCGAGACACCCCAGAAAAGGAGGATCAGGGCCGATCTGCGCAAAACCCTTGCACAGAGCAGGTAAGTATGACAATTGTTTTTTTTTAAAGAAAAAAATGAACCTGTACAATCACTTTAACCACTTAAGGACCGGAAGGATTTCCAGCTTTAGGACCGGAGCCCTTTTTGCGATTCGGCACTGCGTCGCTTTAACTGAAAATTGCGCGGTCATGCGACGTTGTACCCAAACAAAATTTGCGTCCTTTTTTCCCACAAATAGAGCTTTCTTTTGGTGGTATTTGATCACCGCTGCGTCATTTCTGATCGCCGCTATAAACAAAAGAAGAGCAACAATTTTGCAAAAAAAACCAAATTTCTTACTTTTTGCTTAAATACAAATCCAAAAAAAATATAAAAAACATTTTTTTTCATCGGTTTTGGCCGATTTATATTCTTCCTCATATTTGTCATAAAAAAATCGCAATCAGCGTTTATTGATTGGTTTGCGCAAAAGTGGCCGCGTTTACGGATGTTGAGAATTTTTTTCTGGGGTTTTTATTTTTTTTTATTTTTTACCAGTAATGGCGGCGATCTGCAATTTTTAGCGGTACTGCGATATTGCAGCGGCCATGTCAGACATTTTTGACACTTTTTTGGGACCAATGACATTTGTACAGCGATCAGAAATTTAAATGTCCACTGATTACTGTATAAATGTCATTGGCAGGGAAGGGCTTAACCTGCAGGGGGAGATCTAGGGGTTAACTGTGTTCCCTGGGTGTGTTCTTACTGTGGGGGGGTTGGGCTACCATGGGCATGAGAGATCTAACCGATCCCAGTGACAGGGATCAGTAGATCTCCCATGCCCCCCCTAACAGAGCGGGGAACCGCCGTGTTTACATCGGCGGGTCCCCGTTCTTTGCCTGTGGCCGCTCATCGCGGCTCGCCGGCAGATATTGGGTCCACCTCAGGAGTGCAGCGGGCACGCCCCCCTAGCGGCCACTCACAGATCGCCGCTTTTTTACGGAGATTCGCGCCCAGCATCCACACTGCCACCGTAAATAGACGGTGGGCGGAGTGGAACTGGATAGAACGCCTAAAGCAGAACTCCAGCCACAGACATCAATATAAATTCTTAAGGCAAAAAAAAAGTTATTGTCAGGTGTTCAGATTGGCTTTGTTTACTGTATAATTCAATCATTAGTATACTAGATACTACAGCCAGTGCCTAACTTCCAGTGCTATGAGAACTGTGGCTATTATACAGTGAAAAGATCATTTATCCACCTCTTCCATTGTCCATTCACAGAATGCTATGTAATCTATTCCCAGAATAAAAGTCATTCTGTGAATGGACAAAGGTAGAGGAGAGGTGGCTAAAGGACAGGATTGCATCACCATATGACACCCAAAGCTCTTGTCTATTCACAGAATGCCTTGTATTCTGGTAATAGGATGGGGGAAGAGGATGGGCAGATAAAAAGCTGCAGCACTGGAAGTTTGGTGCTGGCTGTAGTGTCTGGTATACTGATCAATAAACTATACAGCAAACAAACATGATGTCTGTGGCTGGAGTTCTGTTTTAAAGAAAATCTTAGAGTGTCTCCAAAAGCTCAATTCCAAAACTGAAAAATAAAAAAAAAGGATATTTAATTAAAGAGATTTTATATTGTAGCAAAAAGACCTTCTTGGAATAAAAAAAAGCCTTCCAAATAGCCAGCCACACTTCTGATAACCCCATGTATCAGTAAGGTGTATAAATTACATGAGAAGGTGCTCTTGAGCACACACAGTAACAGATGGATACATTATTAATATTTTTGATCTATGCCTTGAAGGACATTCAAGAAGATTATGGAGATGACCATCATCCGTGTGTCAATTAAATCAGGAAGAATCTTTTCTCTTCTTACAGCAGCTATCAGATGAAACTTTCAAATGTGGACAAGCACATACATTAGCAAAATTTCTCAATATCTACTTGAAAATCTTGTCAAAATAATAGCATAGTGATAGTCTCATATGAGCGTTGTGGAAATTAATCTTCACCCCTCTAATGTGCAGTGACAACAAAAATCTTATTATCAAAAGGCTTGGAGAAATTGTATGTTATATTGATCAGGGAACAGGTATGTTGCTTCTGTTACTAAAACGGAAATGTAGGGCAAATGTTCCTCAGAGGTAGCCGTATAGAGTTGATCCCCGGAGTGCTTGCACTTGATTATTAATTATTATTATTATACAGGATTTATATAGCGCCAACAGTTTGCACAGCGCTTTACAATATGAGGGCAGACAGTAAAGTTACAATATAATACAGGAGGAATCGGAGGGCCCTGCTCGTTAGAGCTTACAATCGAGAAGGGAGGGTCAAGTGAAACAAAAGGTAATAACCATGAACTGATGAAGAAAATGAAAATACAGTTGTTAGGTGTGGGTAGAATAAGCTTCTCCCAAGAGGAGGGTTTTCAGGGATCGTCTAAAAGCTAGCAGAGTAGGAGATACTCGGACAGGTTGGGGTAATGAGTTCCATAGGATTGGAGAGGCTCTTGAAAAGTCCTGGAGGCGAGCAAAGGAGGAGGTGACAAGGGAGCTAGAGAACAGGAGGTCTTGAGAGGAACGAAGAGAACAATTAGGTTAGTATTTCGAGACTAGGCAGGTAATGTAGCTAGGGGCTAAATTGTGGATGGCTTTGTAAGTTGTTGTGAGTATTTTGAATTTAATTTGTTGGTTGAGCGGGAGCCAGTGGAGGGATTGACAGAGAGGAGTAGCAGACACAGAGCGATTGGTAAGGTGGATGAGTCTGGCAGCAGTGTTCATGATGGATTGAAGGGGGGATAGCTTGTGCAGAGGTAAGCCAATGAGAAGGAGTTGCAGTAGTCGAGGTGAGAGATGACCAGAGAGTGAATTAAGAGCTTTGTGGTGTCATTGGTTAGAAAGGGGCGTATTTTTGAGATGTTGCAGAGGTTGAGGCAGCAGGATTTGGACAGTGATTGGATGTGGGGCTTAAAGGAGAGTTCAGAGTCCAGGACTACGCCTAGGACCTTGGCATGTGGGGATGGGCTGATAGTTGTGCCATCGATTATGACAGAAAGATTGGGGGAAGGGGCACGTGGTGGACTTCCTTGCTGACAACGCTTTAGCAGAGAGGAAGTAAGGACTACTCTCCAACTTCACCACAGTGAAGTTCCAATTAATTAAGTCTGACATAAAATATAACAAATTGTATAATAAACTATATTTTTTCCCTGTTTTACAATTGATCACATTCCCTCTAAGCTCTTTATGCAGCTGAGAACAAGGAGCTGGGGGGAGGAGAAATCTGATTATTGGAGGAGCGCAGGCTAAGTTTCCAGCACAGTTAGAGAGTTGACCACACTTTACTTTCATTTACTCTCATGTGTAGTGTGGTCTAGAGACTGGCAGGAACACCAGGGATTTCACACAAAGGAAGCAATACAAAAGAGAGCAGGATACTTCCCCATACAAGTACACGGTACAGCAGACACATGGAGTATGAAATATTGGGTATACATACTCTTTAAGCCCTCAAGCTACCATGCACAGTTCTAATGAAATGTATATAAACCACTTTACAATGGGTCACAATTTCACCCCTGACATCCTGTTGGGATTGCTTTATGTAATACTGAGGATCAAGAGGGAAAAAAGCCTTGGCAAGTGAAAGTGATTCATCACTCTTCTATCTTGCAGTGTATCCAGTGACCTCCACCTTTAAAAGGAGATTGGATGTAGTGGGGCAACAGGTTTTTCTCGGTACCATCACAAGACATTACAAAGTTTTGTTAAAAACAAATAAATTTTATTTGTGTACGAAATACATTATAAAAATCCATCAGGACAAAAAAATATACAGATAAATCCCCCTTTCTTTTCATCTTCTTATGTTCTCATTCGTTGTCACAATCCCGGCCACTTTTGGCAAAGCCCCAGCTGTCCTAGCAACCCCGGCTATCATAATACTGGAAATGACATCCATCCCGCCCACTACACACTCCCGCCCACTTCTGGTATGGCCCTGGCTGCCCCGCCACAGGAAGCTGTGGTTAACTGAATGCATGCTTTTCTATGGAATTTTGTAAGGGTTTTAAATCCCTTTTACACTGAGAAGATAAATGTTGAGATAGATACCACCATGGTTCTCCTTCTTGTGTCTTTCATCATGTTCTGATTATTGAGCATTAATTAAGGAGTGGACTAGGTGGAGGAGGAATGTGAATCTGATGCCTGAGTAGAAGGATAGTGTTACAGGCGAATTAGACTCTGTAGTGGGGTCTAAAGTGGAGGTGAGCAGGTTTTTCACCTAAAGGTGGAGGTCACCGGATACACTGCAAGATAGAAGAGTGATGAATCACTAATTGCACTGCGATGTATATCACATAATTGGGACTTTTTATAAGGATATAAATACATATATTATGGATTTTTAAGAATTCGCATTATCACGATTGTATGTACAGTATGTAAGATGTATTGATATTTGTGTATATATTTTTTGTGTTATAAAGTTGCGCTGCACTTTTTTATGTAATATTTCGAATAACGTAGAATGTGTTGTGAAATCACCAATATAGTGTTATAGCAGCAACAATAGTAGAGTGCACTGAAGTCATAAGGTGGTATTTTTGGAGTGGGCACGTTTAGTTTGTATTTATTATTTATTGTTTTTGGAGGTTGCACAAACTGAGATTTGTATTTTCTGGTACGCAGGGGCGTGATTCAATGAGCATAACAATTATATAACGTTGATAGGTATTAACTGTCAGCTGGGCGACCTTATGGGGCACCCCATAGGTCCATTTAAATCACCAGGGGATAAGGGCCGACTAATTAGGGCCCAAGATGCAGGTCACAGTGGAGGGAAATGCGTAGACCAATAAGTATCCCTGTTTCGGGCAGGGGTGAACATTCGGCAGAGAGATACAAAAAGAAAATGATTTAAAGTATGGTGACCGTGACTGCTAGCCAATAAGGGGTGGGTCCCAGATCCGAGGATCCAGGGTCACCCTAGAGCAAAAGAGACCAAGGGCAGCCAAAAGAGTAGTCTCGATTGCAAAAAGAAAGAGGAGGGAGAGGAGAGAAGAGACCAGGCACAGGAGAGAAAGGAAGGAGAAAGAAAGGAAGAGGAAGGGGGGAAGTCCTGCAGGAGGGTAAAGTGACAAGACCATTGTCAAGGATTACGCACACCCACGGCGATTAGCTAACCGCGACGTGGTTCAGTGACTGGGGGTATATAGAGGAATTATGGGGAACTTATACTAAGCAATAGGACTTTGCTGTACTTTCACAGCCTACACTACCTTTGGGCACCACTAGAGGGAGACTCCACTCCAATTCAGCTGGCTGACCACACACAAGCAGATACAAATCTTACATACAATCTGGTGCAATCTAAGGGTTGGGGAGCAGTCTAGCAATTAGTACACACTTATAGGGTTTCTCTAGCTATCCTTCAAGCTAATCACTTTTCCTGCTGTCCACACACCCCCAAACCAGACCCACACTAAACGGTTGCCTGTCACCACCCAACAGTTTGTCCGTAGACTGGTCTGCTGAGCCACCATACACACACACAGATCTCCATCTGGCAGATCTGTTAGTTTACCATCTGCATGCAATCTGCCAACACGCAGAGCAATAGCATGCCGATTGGCATGTAGCTTAAACCGAGTATTTAGGCACTAAAATGTAACAACAATCTCTCTAGAGATATGAGTCTTAGTACACAGAAGCCACTTATTAATTTTAACATTTAATATCCCCAAAGTGGGCAGTGCATAAAATATATACAACTAAAAAGGTAGTTACAAAAATACAAAAAAATAAACAGACAATACATACAATTGGCAATTTGCTATGAAAATGAAAAGGAATAAAGACAGAAATAAACTTTACCCCAGCTTATCCCTGGACAGAAGTTATGTCAGAGAATTTTATGGACTGACTTTGTGGAAGCACCCCATCCATATCTCAGGCTCCCCTATTTATTGAAATATGGATGTGGGCTGGACATTAGCCCCTGGCCCATCAACCCTGGTGGGTGTTCCTGTCCCAGCCCACGGGATGCTTTGTGTTCTGAAGTGACTAGCGTCAAATTGGATCAAAACAGCGCTGATCGCTAGGTCATGGATAGGGTTTCCAAAACCAGCACATTGCTCTAATCACGACAGTACCAATCACAGTCTACCTGCCGCAATCCTTCACCATCTATCGGTTTTGCGTGATTTGCTAAAATTCTACACGCGCTATATATGCAGATTGATATGTGTTTGTAGAACAACACATGTATGATCAAAAGTAATTATTTTCATCTCTCTGCCACTAATATTTCAGCTTTTATGAGAGATAAAATGTGCACATCATGAAAACCAGACCCCCCTCTTCCCAGTAGGGGCTGTAGGAAAAACGGGCACAGGCTTTGAGTGATGGGAAGGGGGGTAATCGGAGGACATGGGAAAGTCAAAGCCCATGGGGAGGAATTGGTAGACAGCTGCTGGGGGTAGAGGATACAAAACTGCAAGGAAAGTGCAGTTAGGAAGACAAGACTGGAGGTGTACACACTGCACACCCTGTCAGCTGCCTCTGCTTCCTGGTTGTAGCAGTGAGATGTTGCCAGGGAAGATGAGGTACGTTAGGGTTGCCACATCATCCCTTTAATCCAGGACACATATGAATTACTCAGGTTCTGAGGCCAATTTAAAGCAGATAAGGCACCAAGTAAGTTTAATTACCACTTTAATTAGCCACAGAACCTGTGTAATTAATATGTGTCCTGGATTAAAGGGATGATGTGGCAACCCTAAGGTACGTGCCCACTCTAGCTGTTAGATTGGGTGTGCGCCAAGGATGGCCACATGTCCAAGAGAAAGAGGGACTGAAAGAGGGGTTGGATTGCTGGAGATGCATCTACCCACTTTTAACTTTCAAACAGAAAGAGAACCATTACTCTCATTCCTGACAGTTCAAGTGCCCATACTACATGAATTAAAGGACCGAGGAAAGAAAGAAAGAAAGAAAGAAAGAAAGAAAGAAAGAAAGAAAGAAAGAAAGAAAGAAAGAAAGAAAGAAAGAAAGAAAGAAAGAAAGAAAGAAAGAAAGAAAAAGAAAGAAAGAAAGAAAGAAAGAAAGATTATAGATGCATGAGGGTAACATGTACTTCTTATTTTACCTTTTCCATACTTCTCCTTCTATGGTTACAGGTGCATTAAAGACCAAACTTTGGTAGCTTACCCAGGACCAACAAATGTATCCAGGTTCTCAATTGAAGCACCTGCAATTTTTGGATATTATAAACAGGTAAGCATATTTAGGATTCTGAGATACTTATTTGTAAAGACAGCTGAATTTAGTCACATTTATGGTATTTATAATGTGAATCTACAGAGAGTGGAGGGTGTTTTAGGTCTAAATTCAATGTGCACCAAATGTATAAGTGATTGTGGTTGGTTGCTTTTTAGGACTCATTCACACGGGCGTACAAATCCTGTGAAGGGACCATCTTCATCCATACAGGATGCACTGGTGTTCTGTGCAGACCCATGCAGGCAGCCTGTTGAAATCAATGACAGGCCGTCCACTGCACGAACCTCCATACATCTCCATTTGCATTCCAATGTGCACAGACTGCGTATGTAGAGAACTGTAAAGGTTTGTGCAGCTGCCAGCATGTAATTGATTTCAACAGGTTGTCTGAATGGGCAACAGCAAATGTCAAAATTCAGGCAAAGGAGCTGGTAATTGCAAACTAGGAAAATGTTTTCCAGATTTTTGTTAATTTCATTTGTTTTTTATGTAGCATGAGAGTGAATGATACTACACAAAATTAAATATAACTCTGAATTTAATTTATAAATACGTTTTAAATGCTTTTAGTAGAATGCTTTTAGCAGGACATATCATAGAATAAAATACAGTATCTCACAAAAGTGAGTACACCTCTTACATTTTTGTAAATAACACGGAAGAAATGATGCTTTGCTACAGTGTAAAGTAGTGAGTGGGTAAAAGGAAAATTACCACGCTTACTTAGTCTAAACTCAAGACATATGCCAGCACAACACGATGATAACCAGTGTAATCAGATAGAACAATATTAGTGCAGCGCTATCTATAAAGTTGAACAACCAAACATAATATATAATATACTGATTCTCAAGGGACAAATCAGCAAATGTATACTAACAAGCAGATAATGGAAATGAAAAATAAAGCACACTTAAGTGCTGGATAGGGTTGGTATACTCAGTCCCAGCCCAAGATGCCAATAGGCTAAATTATGGCTAAACACATCAAGGTAAACCAAACCCACTAGATAGCAAAAAATATCCAGTATTATGTACTAAATTCCAACCCAAACAGTTCACATAGGTGGAAAAGGTAAGAAGGCAAGTGAGTGAAAAAGTCCCAAACAGTGAGCGATAAGTGGATAGAAATGTTGAGTCTTCACAGGTAAGCCGATGACTCCAATCAGGTGTGTCGATCTGATCCACCACCAGGTGCAATAAACACTTACCGGAAACCGGTAGCAACCAGCATAAGGATAACTCTCAAAGGGATAGCACCTCCAATAGGTTAGAATGGATTTCCACCTCAGAGATATAGATTGCCAGATTCAATCCAGATAATTGGCACCGGGAGTTCAATCTTCAGGTCACCACAGATAAAGCATCACAATGGCTCAACCATCCATGCAAGGAAACAAAATCTCACCATAGCATAAAATCCTTATGAAGTTTATTAAAAAACCGTGTAACAACTTACATAGGATGCAGTGTACATGAGCTCATCATCCGTGACGTCTATAGCATTGTTCAAGGGGATACCTGTTTCCGGTAAGTGTTTATTGCACCTGGTGGTGGATCGCATCGACACACCTGATTGGAGTCATCGGCTTACCTGTTAAGACTCAACATTTCTATCCACTTACCGCTCACTGTTTGGGACTTTTTCACTCACCTGTCTTCTAACCTTTTCCACCTATGTGAACTGTTCGGGTTGGAATTTAGTACATAATACTGGATATTTTTTTCTATCTAGTGAGTTTGGTTTACCTTGATGTGTTTAGCCATAATTTAGCCTACTGGCATCTTGGGCTGGGACTGAGTATATCAACCCTATCCAGCACTTAAGTGTGCTTTATTTTTCATTTCCATTATCTGCTTGTTAGCCTACATTTGCTGATTTGTCCCTTGAGAATCAGTATATTATATATTATGTTTGGTTGTTCAACTTTATAGATAGCGCTGCACTAATATTGTTCTAAAGTAGTGAGTGTACAGCTTGTATAACAGTGTAAATTTGCTGTCCTCTCAAAATGACTCAACACACAGCCATTAATGTCTAAACTGCTGGCAACAAAAGTGAGTACACCCTTAAGTGAAAATGTCCAAATTGGGCCCAATTATCCATTTCTCCTCCCCAGTGTCATGTGACTCGTTAGTGTTACAAGGTCTCAGGTGTGAATGGGGAGCAGGTGTGTTAAATTTGGTGTTATCAATCTCATTCTCTCATACTAGTCACTGGAAGTTCAACGTGGCACCTCATGGCAAAGAACTCTCTGAGGATCTGAAAAAAATAATTGTTGCGCTACATAATGATGGCCTAGGCTATAGGCAGATTGCTAAGACCCTGAAACTGAGCTGTGGCACAGTGGCCAAGATCATATAGAGCTTTAATAGGACTCAGAACAGGCCTCGCCATAGTCGACCAAAGAAGCTGAGTGCACGTGCTCAGCATCATATCCACAGGTTGTCTTTGGGAAATAGACGTATGAGTGCTGCCAGCATTGCTGCAGAAGTTGAAGGGGTGGGGGTCAGCCTGTCAGTGCTCAGACCATACGCCGCACACTGCATCAAATTGGTCTGCATGGCTGTCATCCCAGAAGGAAGCCTCTTCTAAAGATGATGCACAAGAAAGCCGCAAACAGTTTGCTGAAGACAAGCGGACTAAGGGCATGGATTACTGGAACCATATCCTGTGGTCTGATGAGACCAAGATAAACTTATTTGGTTCAGATGGTGTCAAGCGTGTGTGGCGGCAACTAGGTGAGGAGTACAAAGACAAGTGTGTCTTGCCTACAGTCAAGCATGGTGGTGGGAGTGTCATGGTCTGGGGCTATATGAGTGCTGCCGGCTACAGTTCATTGAGGGAACCATGAATGCCAAAATGTACTGTGACATACTGAAGCAGAGCATGATCCCCTCCCTTTAGAGCAGTGGTTCTCAACTCCGGTTCTCGGGACCCACCAACAGGCCAGATTTTAAGTATTACCTTGGGGAGATGCAGACTAGAATACTGCAATCACTGAGCAGCAAATTATATCACCTGTGATGTGTTTCAGTTATCCTGCAAACCTGGCCTGTTGGAGGGTCCCGAGGACCGGAGTTGAGAACCACTGCTTTAGAGACTGGCCCACAGGGCACTTTTCCAACATGATAACAACCCCCCCCCGATCTTGTCATAGAGGAGTGGAAGAGGACTCCACTGGCAACATGTGAAGCTCTGGTGAATTCCATGCCCAAGAGGGTTAAGGCAGTGCTGGAAAATAATGGTGGCTACACAAAATATTGATACTTTGGGCCCAATTTGGACATTTTCACTTAGAGGTGTACTCACTTTTGTTGCCAGCAGTTTAGACATTAATAGCTGTGTGTTGAGTTATTTTGAGGAGACAGCAAATTTACACTGTTATACAAGCTGCACACTCACTACTTTACATTGTAGCAAAGTGTCATTTCTTCAGTGTTGTCACATGAAAAGAATGTGAAGGGTGTACTCACTTTTCTGAGATACTGTATATCACAGGGCCTAAAAGTCGATCTGGACAGAATTGTGGGCACATTTCAGACATACATTGATGTGAAAAAACATATAAAGCATTTGAATATTAAAAATTAGTTTGCACGTAATAAAGAGGAGAGAGAGAAAGAGAAGGTGGAAGATGAGTACACAGTGGCTTGAAAAGTGTGTAAATATTTAATCCAAAATTGTCATCGGTTTTTAGAAGTATTTAAATCTATGGTAGAGGAGGATGTAAAAAGGATGAAAATTAAACCCAGAAGGGGAATGAGAAACATAGAAAAGGGGATTAGAGAACTAGAAAAAAGAGAAAAATATTGTTAGACTGGTTGACAAAGGAGGCGGAATTACTTTTTTAGATAAACAGTTTTATGAAGAAGAGATGAGGCGACTCCTTTCAGACGAAGACACATATAACATTTTGAGACAGAATCCCAAGGGTGCCAAAAATAAATTGAAGAGGCTGGTAAAGAAATTAAAGGAAAAAATGAATACTTAACCAGAAAAATAAAAATTGGTGCATGAATCTGGATCAAATTTAACAGTGCTAGTTTATGTTGGTTACCTTCACAATAATTAATTTGTTAATGACTAAGTTGCCCACCTACATTTTTTAATTCAAATATAACTTAGAATACTGAATATACAACATAAATTACCGCGCTCATCAAACTACAGCAATCCACCATGTAAGGGCACCCCTCACATATGGTACCAGTGTTATGAGAAACACCTGCTGTGTGTTGAAATCATAGCGCTGTCTTAGACAAAATGTCCACAATCATATGTGCCAATAGGCATCAATGGTGACTATGTAGACAGAATTGTTCACACTCTGCTTGTAAATGATCAAATCACCAGTGAATAGTCACAACACATATTAAAATTGATTGTTGCGCCTTCCCAAGTATATCACACTTGCAGGTAGATAGATGAATAAATTGATAAGGAGTGGTCCTCAGTGAATTCCCTACATCGGGCACTGATAGCACCCCCACTTACCAGATGTTGGTGACCCAAAGGCCACATTCGCTTAGTGGGAGATGTTCGGATGTTTCACCGGATCCTCCGGATCAAATCAAAGGATTCGTGTAGGAATCAAGCTTGTGGGAAAAATGAGGACTCCAATAGTGAAGTATGTAGGTTTAATAGCAACAAAAATACCAATAAAACAGATAAAATAGATGACTGACCATCTAATGCAAAACAAGGAAGCAGGGGACGCCGATTGAGCTCCACCTGCGTTCCTCCGAGCGGAAATGACGCGGAAGTCCTTGGCCACCCGACGCAGTGTTTCGTTAACAGCACGTTAACGTCATCAGGGGTCAAAGGGCTACACTTCCGGGTTCCCCCACCCTCAATGGCGACGGCAGCAATCGACCAGCCGATCCGAAGATCAGTGGTGGTGCCGACATCGCTGGACTCCAGGACAAGTAAGTGTCCTAATGTTAAAAGTTAGCAGCTACTGTATGTGTAGCTGCTGACTTTTAATTTTTAAAGGGTCGGTGGAGGGCGGCGTACCTCCGCTTTAAATTCAACAAAATGTGCTATAAAACGAATAATATAAATTGTGAAATGTATATTATGAAATGTAATTTATATATATATTTTTTTTAAATAAAAAGTTTTTTATTATGTGTACAGAGAAATAAATAGACTGACAGTTGCAGCCTGCAAGGTTTGTTTGCTAATAAATCACATGTGAACTTTAGGTCTAAGCTAACATGGAGATCAGATGATCAGGAACCATGAACCATTTGGTTCTCGATTGCTAGTAGAGAGCTGACCAAGCTGTGAAAGGCAATGTAGATGTACTGTATCATACCATATATTATATTATGTTATATCATAATTCATGTTTTTGAACTTTCAGGTGTTCATAAGCTCCTCAGTTATCTTATGTAAAAAGGGGACTTTAAATGCTCGTTGCACCCAAGGCTGTATTACAAGCTCCTACAGAGACCATAGACAGAGAAGATCTCTAGTGAATGAAACTCAGCCACACGTCATCTCTCAGGGTCCTATTCTAATGAGGGCTGCGATTCTCAGTATAAAAGGTGAGAACAAGCCTAGCATGGCAAAATAAAAAAAAATAAAAAAATCAGTTAGAATGAGTTGTAAATATAGAGGAAAGAAAAAAACAGAGGAAACAAAAAGGTCAGCTTCTATAATGCAACAGAAACTTCCTGCATTCTTCTTTGTATAATAAGTGCTGTCTATTAGCACGACAAAGTGAAGGACACAGTGGGCAATGGCAAAGATAAACAATTTATCAGGGTACCATTTCAGAGAGCCGGGAGGAGGTGCGGGCTGTGCTCTCTTCCTTCTGTCTGTATACAGGAAATAAGGCAGAACACATATAAACCTCTAGGGTTGGATTACCCACCCCATATCTCCTCCTCACACTGCTCCTGTCCCGGCAGCAGAAATTGTGGGTAGGAGGTGGAAATCAAATCCTGACTTGATCTGAGAGTTCTGTGTCATCTCCTGTATACAGACAGGAGAGAGAGGAGCTAGGGGGAGGAGAACACAGCCCCCATTTGTGTTAGGGGGGGGTGGGTTTGGAGGGGAGGTTAGTAGAAATACAGTAGTGTCAATGGGGAAAGCAGTATTGCCTGAAAACTCTAGATGACAGCCTAGCACCATAAGTGGTATGGGTCAACCAGGTAAAAAGATCAGATGAGCCAGCTATTCATTCCCATTGGCAGAGCTGTTTTTAAAGAATATTATGGCCACACCTTTTTTGAGTATTTTTCTCTTTCAAAACACAAGAGTTTACTTTTGTTCACCTGTGACCCAGAGTTGGCTGCTTGCGGGCTATTGCTTGCTATCAACTGATGGGGTAGAGTCATTCCAAGTACCTGAAGGGTCCTGAAAACATTGTTGGATCCATCAGGCTGAGCCAGAGCCTGCTGCATCCACATTTGTATTTTTTTTTTTTTTTGCTGATGCCATAATTACTAAACGAGATGTTATTGCTGTTAACATTGTCAGTGTATCACCTTATATCTATTTTTCATTGCTTTTGCAGTAAATGTAACGGACACCTCGTCAGGAAAAAGGAATACAGTGGTGGTCATTTCTGTTTCAGTAGTCGGAGGAGTGGCCTCTTTTTTGGGAATCGCAATATTAATAATAAGATGCTTACGCTGAATTGAACTACTTAGATGAATGCATTATGATATGTGGTTATTTTAAGGTATCTAAAAGGGTTGTCACTAAAATCAAAGTTAAATAAAAATGTTCCCAGTAAACGCTTACTGTACTTCTGCACTTATGGTGCTGAATGCCCCTGAAAAGAAGCAAAAAATTGCTGCTTGCAGAAACCAACACTTCCAAAAGTGTTGATTTCCTTTCCCCCCTCTGTACACTGTGGTTCTTCCAGCTGACAAGATAAAAAGCATAAACAGGGGAAGAACTATGAACTTTGGGTTGGTGCTATATTTTGGGATATTTTACCTTAGTGCATTCCTTGTATTAAGGTAGAAAATGTTTAGACATCAGTATCACCCCCCTTCCCCCTGATGCTTTCCAGAGCCCTCATTTGATCTGGAACTCTTCTCCCCCCTCACTTCCTGGACTCGATAGCTTTAAGGATCTGTGATCTCTGCTGATCAATCAAAGCCAGTGATGAGGCAGGGCTGAGTCCCACTGGCTGTGTCTGCAGACACAGACAGTGAGGCTCGGGAACAAGTCCACATGAGTGCCCCCATAGAAAGCGCATTTCTAAGATGGCACTCGCAGGAGAGGCAAAGAGCTGATAGGTATAAACGTATTTGTTATTTACAATTGTTCACAATATTTGTTATTTAAATAAAAATAGCATTCACAATCACTTTAAATAATATTTTAGATAACAGGACAATATATACATAGTGAGCGAAAGGCACCACTGCTCCTAGTCGTAGGACAACTAGAGCCCATACAGTATATACAGAATGTGTAAACTGATGCTATATTACTGTTTTAATCATTGAAAACCTTCTTATTTTAACCACTTGCTTACTGGGCACTTAACCCCCCCTCCTGCCCAGACCAATTTTCAACTTTCAGCGCTGTCGCACTTTGACTAACAATTGCGCGGTCATGCAACACTGTACCCAAATGAAATTTTTATCATTTTTTCCCCACAAATAGAGCTTTCTTTTGGTGGTATTTCATCACTGCTGGGTTTTTTATTTTTTTGCTAAAAAAAAATGAAAAAAGACCCAAATTTAAAAAAAAAGTTTTATAGTTTGTTATAAAATTTTGAAAACAGGTAATTTTTTTCTTTCATTGATGTGCGCTGATGAGGCAGCACTGATGGGCACTGATAGGCTGCACTGATGGGCACTGATAGGTGGCACTGATAGGCAATAATAAGGCTGCACTGATGGGTACTGATAGGTGGCACTGGTGGGCACTGATGAGGCAACACTGGTGGCATTGATGGGTGACATTGAAGGGCACTGATGGGTGGCACTGATGGGTGGCATTGATGGACACTGATGGGTGGCACTGGTAGGCACTGGTAGGTGACACTTATAGGCAGCAGTGATAGGTGCCACTGATGGGCACTGGTTGGTAGCACTGATGGGCATTGATAGGTGGCACTGCTGGGCACTGATAGCTGGCATTGATGTGCACCTGTAGGTGGCACTTGTGGGCAGTGTTAGATTGCACTGGAGGGCACTACATAGCAGCAGTGCCTCTCCGTGTGTGGGACTGATGTCCCTGTGTATTCAGTCGGTGATTATCTTTTTTTTCCCCTCACGCTATCAGCGTGAGGGAAAAAATAAAGCTGAATACTGATCTTTTGTTTACATTACGTGATCAGCTGTCATTGGTTGACAGCTGATCACGTGGTAAGGGACTGGTATCGGTCGATGGACGTCATCCCAGCAATTCAGGTCCGCGCTGTAGCCGTCTTTCAGCTATAGTGGGGACATGAAGAGGTTAAGTAATACATTTAAATTACTTTTTTTGCAACAATATGTGCCTTGTACAGTGGCATCACTAGGGGTGGTTTCTGGGGCTGTAGCACCAAATCTGGGGCCCTTACCAGGCCCCAAGCCTCTTACCAGGCCCAGCGGTGTGGCATACCAAGAGGGGTGCAGTCCACCCCAGGTGCCACGCATTGAGGGGGGTGTCAGGCACTGCCCAGGGGCCCTGGGTGCATGTGGGGCCCCTGCACTTTTCCTGTCATCACAGCTTTATAAAATGTTGATTGGGTCAGCACAGAGACCAGTGGTGTGGGGGAGGCTGTCTGTAACACTCCCCTGTTATCTCATAAAGTTAGTCAGTCCCTTGGGGATGTTCAGTATCTCCCGCGGCAGCTGGAGTTGGTGGGTGGGGTCGGGATGTGGCTGCCTCCTCCACTCCTCCTACAGACTCCTTCACTCAGGCTGATCCCACAGCTAAAGAAGAAAGAGGAAGAGAGACCACAGCTGCCTGGGAATCTCCATAACCTACCATGCTGTAAGTGAACACTGCCACTACATGCAGGCCTAGCCTGGCACTTTAACACCTTAATCTGGCTTTATACCACCCTAACCTGGATCTATATCACCTAAACTGGCTCTATATCACCTAACCTGGCTCTATATCACCTAAACTGGCACTATATCACCCTAGACTGACACTATATCACCTAACCTGGCACTATATCACCCTAACCTGGCACTATATCACCTTAGCCTGTCACTATATCACCCTAACCTGGCACTATATCACCTAACCTGCCACTATATCACCCTAACCTAGCACTATGCCACCCTAACCTGTCACTATATCACCCTAACCTGTCACTATATCACCCTAACCTGTCACTATATCACCCTTACCTGTCACTATATCACCCTAGCCTGTCACTATATCACCCTAACCTGACTCTATATCACCCTAACCTGGCTCTATATCATCCTAACCTGGCTTTATATCACCCTAACCTGGCTCTATATCACCTAACCTGGCACTAAATCACATAGAATGAGTTTGCGCTATTTAAAAATATATGCGTACCATGCGTACCATCAACGGAGTGCACCATTTGTTGATCACTAAATTCATTGAGCGAAACCGGTCAGGTGGTACAGCTGCAAGCAGGCATGTTCTTGTCTCCATGTGTGGAATGTTTTTATGACACTATATGCTTTGAAGTCTTCTGGATGTTTGTAAGTGCAATTATTTTTATTCATTAAACATTTTTAAACGGGCTTCACTATTTGTGCTCCCTCTGTTATTTTATCCTTTGGTACACCTTCTCTATGAAAATCTGGTTGTGAGAACGATCGCTGCATGGTGGCTGGTACTTTTCTCCTACCTGAAGAGAGTGTCCCTGATCTTTGGATAAGGTGATTACGAAGGCTTATGTTACCTTGCTATCTGGAAAGAACATTGAGAGAGCACTGGGTGTAGTGTGTCATTCCATCTTTATACACAAACTGGTGTCGGTCTTTTCTATCATTAAAACCAAGAGACTGTGTTCATTTATCCATTTGGAATCAAGCACGGCACAAGGACTCTTACTATATCATCCTAACCTGGAACTATGCCACCCTAACCTATCACTATACCACTCTAACCTGCCAGTATATTACCCTAACGGCACTTGACGTCGACTTACGGTGCTAGAGGAGGAGCAGCTGTGGTACCCTGATGTAAAGGGGGGTGGCTCTCTGGGGACCCTGATGTAAGGGGAGGCTCTCTGGGGACCCTGATGTAAGGAGGGCTCTCTGGGAACCCTGATGTAAGGGGGAGGCTCTCTGGGGACCCTGATGAAAGGAGCACTCTGGGGACCCTGATGTAAGGGGGGGCTCTCTGGGGACCCTGATGTAAGTAGGGAGACTCTCTGGGGACCCTGATGTAGTGAGGGAGGCTCTGGGTACCCTGATGTAAGGGGGGCTCTCTGGGGACCCTGATGTAATGAGGGGGGCTCTGGGGACCCTGATGTAAGTGGGGGGCTCTCTGGGGACCCTGATGTAAGGGGGATTCTCTGGGAACCCTGATGCAAGGAAGAGCTCTTTGGGGACCCTGATGTAAGTAGGGAGGCTCTCTGGGGACCCTGATGTAAGGAGGGGCTCTCTGGGGATCTTGATGTAAGGAGGGGCTCACTTCCACTCCTCCATGACAACATCACGGAGCTGGTGGATGTTAGAGACCTTGCGCTCCTTTAGGTCTGGGGACATGCTTAGCCAGTCCATCACCTTTACCCTCAGCTTCTTTAGCAAGGCAGTGGTCATCTTGGAGGTGTGTTTGGGGACCTTATCAAGTTGGAATACTGCCCTGTGGCCCAGTCTCCAAAGGGAAGGGATCATGCTCTGCTTCAGTATGTCACAGTACATGTTGGCATTCATGGTTCCCTAAATGAACTGTAGCTCCCCAGTGCCAGCAGCACTTATACAGCCCCAGACCATGACCGCCACCATGCTTGACTGTAGGCAAGGCACACTTGTCTTTGTACTCCTCACCTGGTTGCCGCCACACACGCTTGACACCATCTGAACCAAATAAGTTTATCTTGGTCTCATCAGACCACAGGACATGGTTCCAGTAATCCATGTCCTTAGGCTGCTTATCTTCAGCAAACTGTTTGTGGGCTTTCTTGTGCATCATCTTTAGAAGAGGTTTCCTTCTGGAACTACAATCATGCAGACCAATTTGATATAGTGTGCAGCGTATGGTCTGAGCGCTGACAGGCTGACCCCTCACCCCTTCAACCTCTGCAGCAATGCTGGCAGCACTCATACGTCTATTTACCAAAAACAAGCTCTGGAAAGCTGAGCATGTGCACTCAACCTATTTGGTCGACCATGGTGAGGCCTATTCTGAGTGGAACCTGTCCTGTCAAACTGCTGTATGGTCTTGGCCACCATGCTGCAGCTCAGTTTCAGGGACTTGGCAATCTTCGTATAGCGTAGGCCATATTTATTTAGAGCAATAATTCAATATTTTTTTCAGATCCTCAGAGAGTTCTTTGCTGTGAGGTGCCACGTTGAACTTCCAGTGACCAGTATGAGAGAGTGAGAGCGATAACACCAAATTTAACACACCTGCTCCCCATTCACACCTGAGACCTTGCAACACTAACAAGTCACATGTCACCAGGGAAAGAAAATGGCTAATTGAGCCCAATTTGGACATTTTCACTTAGGGGTGTACTGACTTTTGTTGCCAGACATTAATGGCTGTGTATTGAGTTATTTTGAGGGGACAGCATATTTACACAGTTATACAAGCTGTACACTCACTTCTTTACATTGTAGCAAAGTGTCATTTCTTCAGTGTTGTCACATGAAAAGATATAATAAAATATTTACAAAAATGTGAGGGGTGTACTCACTTTTGTGAGATACTGTATATATATTTGTGAAACATGTATGTTATTCAGGTGATGTTCTAACCTGAAGAAGGGCATTTTGTACTTTGCCCGAAAGCTAGCTATTTGGAACATAACAGGCAACGCTTGTCTTTTTTGGACTTAATTTAAATAAATTTTAAATGCAGCAATCCCTGTCTGAATTTTATATATAGATATACTGTAAGGGGGTTAGCTCGGCAGTGGGTGTTCACTACACAAAATAGGCACAGTGAAACAGCAGTTGTAGGTGAAACAAACAATGCGGTTTATTTACACTATATACAATTGTAGAAAAACAGCAAAACAAAAACAAACATCGAAATAAACCTTGTCAACTTGGCCACTGACTATGCTGGTAGGTTTCCCTGTCTGCTATACCTAGACACAGAAACTGGTTCCAGGGAGGAGCAACTCCCCTAGGCCTGCTGGGAGCTTTTGTAAAGGCCTTAATGAGCCAGCTCAACTCAGCTGGCTCATCACCTCTACCCCTGCAAAACTCCCAGCACTTCCCTCTAGTGGTAGAAGTTAGTATGTTATGGAATTAGGTAAAATTACCTTTATTGTAATGTACTGTATATATGTGCAGCTACCTTTCTTACCTTTCCTTACTCAAAATGGCCGCTAATAGCACCCCCTTCCATCGAGTGAAGTTCAAATACTAAGATAGAGTCTACATCCTGGTGACTACGCCCCCAGAAGAGACTGGAGGTATGAGGAAGTAAAGAGTGAACAGAGATTGATAATCAAGCAAGTTCCTGCATTTCTACCACTCAAGACGTGCCTTTAAGACTGACTACATTTGCATAGTAGTGACGTATACTCTATTGTTCTTTGTGCATAAAAGGCTGAGCAATGCCTTGCAATAAACAGAGATAAGAAAGTGATTGAACTGAGCAGATGTCAGTGTAATTACTCCCTTTTCTCTCTGCATGCACGTATCTACACTTCATAATTAGGAGCAGCAGCAGACATCCAACCTGAACTCGATTGTGGTTTAGATCCATTACAGCTGGCGCCCGAACGTGGGGCCCCAGGTTCCGAACGAAAGGAGACTGTGACCGAGGGACTGAGTGGCTGAACGGACAGACCAAGGGGGCGTGCTCAACCCTGAGAGTATGGATAGGTACATTAACTCTTACCACTGTATGACTTGTTTCTGTCCAGTCTGGCCGCCGGTCTTGCTGGCTCCCATAGGTCATCTAGAGGCGGGTAAATCTTTATTCCTCGCCTGGGGCTGTTTAACAAACCTGCCACTGGATCTCTGCTGACTGTGCATTTTTTGTTCAGTGTCTGTTGTCCTGAAGACTGTAACTCAGCAGACTGAAAGTGCGTCTACGGACAGTGACTCGAGGTTGAGACCCCTGAGGGTTAGCCCAGCTGCTGAGGGCGACTCAGCAGACTGGAAGTAAAGTTGCAATTGAGTGTCCTAACTCAGGTGAGCTGCTGGCCCCTGGGAAGATGGAACCTTGCAACAAGCATCTACGGATGGTGACTCAGGTTTGAGACCTCTGAGGGTTAACCCAGCTGCTGAGACCGCAACTCAGCAGACTGGGAGTATGGTGACTTGTGGTTGAGACCCCTGAGGGTTAGCTCAGTTGCTGAGGTTTCGCAGTGCAACTGGGGTAATGTCTTGTTCTGAGTGTATTTGTGGATTACTGTTTGCCATACATGAGAGGGGTTGGGGACTGGTGAAAGTGAGGGAAGGCGGCTACACGAAGGATCAGTTGGGCAACAAGCCGCTGCTCCCCCCCACCCCTGACGTGTATGTTCTGAGGTTAAACGTACATTATCCTGTTAGACGGGGGTTTGGGCAGTCTCTCTAGGAGATAGAATAGAAAACAGCAGAGGAGGGATATCAACCCATTTGTTGCCCATACTCCCCCCTAAAGCCGTCAGCCAAGACTGCGGAGGAAGAGCAGAATAGGGTGAGGGGGCTCGGATACAAGTTGGGAGGCCCAGAGAGAGGAGGGGAACATGGGCCAGAAGATAACCAAGCCAGAGAAGGATATGCTAGCATGTGAGATTGTGAAACAGAGAGAAGGCAATGAAGCGGTTAAAAAGTTGTCCCAGTATATAAATATATTTCCGCGCTGAGGATAAGGGATATAAAATAAAACAAAATATATGAATATATATAAAAGACTGCAGCCTTCCCACAATTCCCCACCCAGGGGAATAATATTATGACCAATAAAGAAGGAGTGGTGCTGTCCTGTGAAAATTCAAAATGTAGCACAAATAAAATAATCCTATATGCGCAAATATCACCAATATGTGCAATTGTGCAATCAAAAACAAAAAATAAAAAACAACAAACAAATCAAAAAATCATATCAAAAATCACTAAAAATAGTCCTTATATGACTTCTAGTCCATCACAGTGAATATAACGTTGAATTCCTTGGCATATCTTTTCAGAGGATGTAATATTCAGTTGTATCAACATATATATAAATATGTGTAAACAGTAGCAGCATTAGTGGAGAAACTCCTAAAAGAGACTCTTGTGCTTCATCTGTATAAATCACAGGCAAGTGATTGTCACACGTGCTCCCCCTTCAGGTCCCTATTCACCACATCTAAGCACCCCTGCAGGGGTAGCCCGCATATAACCAATAGATCCTGGCTCCTGTGCTCCGATCCTGGTCCTGGGTGATAGTCCAGCGAACCATCCACAGGGCGCTCTCCGGTATAAGTTAATGTAAAAAGGGAAGGAATGGGGATTCCAAGATAGTGTAATTCCGTAATATACCGTATTTGCGTATAAGACGCCTTTTTATCCCATGAAACTCTTCTCAAAAGTCGGGGGTCGTCTTATACGCCGGGAATTAGGGCCGGTTGACAACCACTTCCCGACCAGCGCCGTTAATAGGCGGCGGTCAGGTTTGAGTGGCTCTCCCGGGGCATAGCCTGCATCTGCCATTTTTTAGAGCTGGCGGTTGGCTATAAAGGGGTAACGACCGATCCGGCTCGGGAGCCGCTGGGTCGTTACCCCAGGGGGCAGGAGGGGACATCCCCCCCCTCCCGCCGCCTTCCGCCACTCTTCTCCAGCCTCCCGTCCCACCGGGAGACTGGAGCGACGATGCGGCGCGTCCGCCGGCTGGAAGGAGACCTGACAAAAGCCGTAATCGGCTCCGATTGGGTCTCCTTCGGCAAAGTTTACTCGGCGGCTAACGGCGCCAATTTTTAAAAAGTGACAGTATTCAGAATCGACGTTTTTGGCGTTCTGAATACTGTAAAGTGCAAAGGAGGGATGGGGGGGTCTTTTAGACCCCCCGGCCCTCCAAAAAGAGTACCTGTCACCATATATTACTATCACAAGGGATATTTACATTCCTTGTGATAGCAATAACAGTGATCAGATTTTTTTTTTTTTTAAAGGAACAGTGCTAAAAATAAATAAATAAATAAATAAATAAAAAAAGATTTAAATTGCCACCGTCCCCGCGAGCTCGCGCAGCAAAGAAAACGCATACGTAACTTGCGCCCACATATGAAAACGGTGTTCAAACCACACATGTGAGGTATTGCCGCGGTCGCCAGAGTGTGCGCAATAATTCTAGCAAAAGACCTCCTCTGCACCTCTAACCTGGTAACCGATAAAAATTTTTACAGCGTCGCCTATGGAACTTTTTAAATACAGGACTTTGTCGCCATTCCACGAGTGCGCGCAATTTTCAACCATGTCATGTATGGTATCTATTTACTCGGCGTAACATCCTCTTTCACAATATGCAAAAAAATTGGGCTAACTTTACTGATGTCTTATTTTTTAACTCAAAAAAGTAAAATTGTTCCAAAAAAATTGCGCTTGAAAGACCGCTGCGCAAATACCGTGTGACAAAAAGTATTGAAACAATCGCCATTTTATTCTCTAGGGTGTTTGAAAAAAAATATATATAATGTTTGGGGGTTCTAAGTAATTCTCTAACAAAAAAAAATGCTTTTAGCTTGTGACCACCAAATGTAAAAAAGTGGCCCGTTCACATCTAGGCGACTTGTCAGGCAACTTGAGTCGCCTGACAAGTCATCTCAATGCTGTGCAATGGAACCATTCTAATAGGAGCGAATCGCTTCACTCCGACTTAGAAAAATGGTTCCTGCACTATTTTCAGGGCGATCTCAGCGCGGCTTACATTGACTTCTATGATAGAAGTCTCCTCACAAGCTGCGCTGAGATTGTGGAAGAGGGGTAGTCTTCTACGGTGAGTATAACCCAAACCCTATATTTTAACAGGAAAAGTAGGGGGTCGCCTTATATGCCCAGTCGTCTTATACGCTGGCAAATACGGTAGTTTTTATTTCAGCAATCAGATAAAAACCAAGATAAAAAGATGTCCTTGTTGGTGGTACAAAAAATGTGCAGTCTCCACTGCTTTTGAGGAAGGTTGAAACCCCTTACTTCTACCACGATTTGCGCTCCACCGGCTCCAACAAGCAGCGAACTTAGTGACAAGTCTGCCTGACCCAGAGAAACAGCCAATGCCCTTCTACCGCAGGATAGTGCAGATACAAGAAACGTATTCAGCTGCCTGAAGAGACTTGATCAGCCTATGCCAAATTAAAGCAGGAGACGCTTACTGACCAATCATGGAAAAAAAAAATGTTTCCAAGATGCAAGGATTGTGGATGACAATACCTTTATTTCTGATGTGGAATTTTGTGAGCACTTACGTGAATGGGCGGGGGAAAGGCTGGCCGGCCAAGCCACGAGTATTCAAGATGTCACCCAAGAAAAAACTGAGTCAGTGGAGAAATTTTACACTAGACTGTCACAAGTTTTCTCAGATCTAGGATTCTCTGTCCATAACAAGGTGCATAGCCAGATGCTGTCATCGGCCTTTGTGACAGGCCTGAAGGAATCATTCCGAAAAGGCCTTATTATGGCCCGACCAGAATACGGGGTGTTGCCCCTGGATAACCACCTGCTGGTAGCAAAAGGCCTGGAATCCTCAAAGGCCACCAAGAAGACCATGGCACTTATGGTGGCAGGGGCCAACCTGCAAGCATCAAGGCCGCCACCTACTTGTTTCAACTGTGGGAACCCAGGACACTTCAAGAGACAGTGCAAGGCGCCCAGACGTCCTAGACAGTTCCCTCCACTATGGAGTGCAAACCCAAGTACCCAAGGTCCATACCACCCTCAAAGCAGCGGAAAGGTAGAAAGGATGAATGGGACTCTAAAAAACAGGATGTTAAAGATTGCCCAAGAGACTAACATGAGTTGGCCAGACAGTTTGCCCATAGCCCTGTTCAGTGTCAGATACTCCCCCCGGGGGAAACATGCCCTGTCCTCTTATGAAATGTTGTTTGGGTCAGCTCCCAGACTTGGTTGTTACTTCCCACAGCAGTTGCAGTTACAATCTGATGTGTTAAGATAAGATAAACCTTTATTCGTCCCACAGTGGGGAAATTTCTTTGTTACAGCAGCATGAAAAAATAAAAAATAAATGCAAATATATAAAAGAATAGACAATAGACATACTATAGCAGTGATGGCGAACCTTGACACTCCAGATGTTTTGGAACTACATTTCCCATGATGCTCATGCACTCTGCTTTGTAGTTGAGCATCATGGGAAATGTAGTTCCAAAACATCTGGGGTGCCAAGGTTCGCCATCACTGTACTATAGTATACAAGTATATACACAACACAATGTAGAACTACAAATGAGGAAAAAGTACGTATTGCAGGTAGTATTGCACACAGGTGGTATTGCACGTGTTACAGGTAATATTGCACGTATTGCAAGTGATATTGCACACAGGTAGTATGTTACACAGTAAAACAGTAATAACAGTAACTATTACACAGTTAAACAATAATAACAGTGTGTATTATGGTTAATGGTTCACTGGGAGCAGCTTTGATTGTAAAGTCTAACAGCAGCAGGGAGAAAAGACCTTCTATAACGCTCCTTCAGACACTTAGGATGTAACAGTATGTCACTGAAGGAGCTGCTCAACGAGGTAAAGGTTTCATACAGGGGGTGAGAGGCGTTCTGCAGCAATGATGATAGTTTTGCTACCATCCTCCTTTCTCCCACCTCCTGTACAGTGTCCAGGGGAATCCCCAGGACTGAGCTGCCCTTCTTGATCAGCTTGTCCAGTCTCTTTCTGTCTGCAGTAGAGATGCTGCTGCCCCAGCAGACCACACCATAGAATATGGCTGAGGCCACCACAGAGTCAAAACAGTTCTTCAGTAGCTCTCCCTGCACTCCAAAAGACCTTAGTCTCCTCAGCAGAAAGAGTCTACTCTGCCCTTTCTTATAAATTGCCTCAGTGTTGTCTGTCCAGTCCAGTTTGTTGTTTAGGTGAACACCCAGGTATTTGTAAGAGTCCTCTCTCACAATGTCCTTTCCCTGAATATTTACCAATCAAAATGATGAAGTGTGTTTGTGCCTATGGAAATCCACCACCAGTTCTTTGGTTTTCCCCGCGTTTATCTGGAGGCAGCTCCATTGGCACCAGTCCACAAAGTTCTGTATAAGTCCTCTGTACTCTCTGTCATCATCATTCGTGATCAGACCGACAATGGCAGAGTCATCAGAGAACTTCTGTAGGTGACAGGCTGCTGAGTTAACTAGCTATGTCACACCTTTGTCTAGAGTATTAACCAATATCCATTCTCACATATTTTCCTCCATTCCAGATCCAGAGACAGACTCGGGAACCCACAGTCTTCAGCCAGGAGACTGGCTGTAGCAAAGAAATTCATGAGCAGAAATTCACTTGATCCCCGATTCGAAGGACCATTCCAGGTGCTGTTGACCACAGCTACATCAGTCAAGCTAGAAGGGAAAAGCACCTGGATACATGCCTCCCACTGCAAGAAAGTCCCAACCCCTGAGGACAAGACACTGCCTGCATCATGATGTCCATCTTGTATATCCTTTTTCTGGTGGGGTTGGAGGGAGCTCAACAAGTGACCATCATAAAAAAGGAGGGCATTATACAATTTTGGTACAACTCATCCAACACACATGTAGCCACTTTCACCTTTGATTACTGCAACATAGTTTCCTGTTCCTCAGGTGCTGCTTGGCAATTTAATTTGTATAACACCCTTGGACGCAGGTCATGGTATGTGTCCACCTATATATGTGTCACAGATAGTTACTGGGGACAGAACTGTGACTATTGGGGGTCGGTGGGGTGGAATACAGGAGTAGACTGGGGTTACCAACCACAGAGTTAACTGAATAGAACATATAAGAATGGGAAATCCTTGTTAGAAAGGATGACCCTGTTAAAAACAGGTACATGCCTATCCGCTGGGAGAGCAGGCCACAACATGCACTTACCCTAACTATAGAGAACCCTAGTCCCGGTGATGCCGGTATATATGTGTTAGGAACATGGTTCTCAGGGGGTGTAGGAAGGCTGCTGGGAAAGTTCCAACTAAAGGACATGTATAATTCAACAGATTGGCAACCAATCCAACCGAATGCAAACCGTCCCAGACCCTCCATCCACACCCTAGGCGACATGGGGGCAATAGCAAACTCCACCTTCGAGGACACTATGGCAACAGAAACTGGTCTCTCTGATATCAACCTATGGTTGGATGGATGAGATTCAGTGCCAATCAACATTACAAAAGCAACTGCTATGTCTTCGGCAGTGCCAGGCCACACCTAGGTACGGTCCCTCTACAAATTCCTGAGTGTTTCCTTAGTCTGTACACTAACACAACCACCGATCATTCCACATGTGAAAAATGGAAAAAGGAGTATCCCATAGTTACCAAAGCCTAGTGAGGGTATCACTATTTACCCGGGGAATTACACCTGCTACGCCAATTATAAGGGCAGAGGAAGATTCCTGAGTAATTTCACCAAAGGTTACTGTTCCACTTATAGTAGTGTCTCAGGGGAGTTGGTACAAAAGCAAACCCAGTCCCTTGGTAACATATACTGGATCTGTGGGGACCTGAAAATTAAAACAAAATTAGAGGGAACCTGGACTGGTGAATGTGCCCTTGCAAAAGCTATCATGCCACTCAACATCTTAGCAGGAAAAAACCCTAACGCACACCCTGACCCAGCGCCTAGCCGGAAGAGGGAAACATGAAACCCTTCCTGGAAGCTTTGACCCTCATGTATATATAAATGCCATTGGAGTCTTAAGTGGGGTCCCTGATGAGTTTAAAGCCAGAGACCAGGTAAAAGCAGGGCTTGAATCCCTAATACCAATAATCACTGTCAACAAGAATGTAGGTTGGATAAACTACATCTACTATAATCACCAAAGATTTGTGAATTATACCAGGGATGCCCTACATGGGGATTGCTGACCAGTTGGGTCCCACATCCTACATGACATTTCAGAATAGAATGGCCCTGGACATGGTTCTAGCAGAGAAGGGGGGGCGTTTGTAAGATGATAGAAGGTACAGGGATGTGTTGTACCTATATCCCTGACAACACTGGCCCGAATGGTAATGTTACATTAGCCATTAAGAAATTAGAGGACCTGTCAGTGGAACTGAAAAAAAACTCAGGTGTCACAGACCCGTGGGATCAATATTTTAGCTGGATGAGTGGGTGGCAAAAGGTGCTCGCCCAGATGGGGTAACGGTATTAATAATTCTAGTCCTTTTAGCACTGATTGTATGCTGTATTCTACCATTTGTAAAGAAGTTAATGAGCAAGGCTGTAGACAACAGCACACCTACATTTCTCCACCAAGAAGAGGAGGACCCCCTTATGATGGAAGAGGACAAACCCTTCACCCCTCTACAGTCACTCCCTGTCCATAATAGGGATAGCACCTGACTACCTTTCTCCAAGCTGTATCGAGGAGGGTAGTGAACTAGTTGCTGCCCGTCTCTATGTACAGCCTAAAGTTGCAGAGGAGAATGGGCCAGGTGAGTAGGACCTTTAGTATGAGGGACAGAAGAAAATAGTCATTTTAAGGGGGTACTGTGATGGAATTAGGTAAAATGACCATTATTGTAATGTATATACGTGCAGCTACCTTTTTTTACCTTTCCTTACTCAAAATGGCCGCTAATAGCACCCCCTCCCATTGAGTGAAGTTCAAATACTAAGATGGAGTCTACATCCTGGTGACTATGCCCCCAGAAGAGACTGGAGGTATGAGGAAGTAAAGAGTGAACAGAGATCGACAATCAAGCAAGTTCCTGCATTTCAGCCACTGAAGACGTACCTTTAAGACTCACTACATTTGCATAGTAGTGACGTATACTCTATTGTTCTTTGTGCATAAAAGGCTGAGCAACGCCTTGCAATAAACAGAGATAACAAAGTGACTGAACTGAGCATATGTCAGTGTAATTACTCCCTTTTCTCTCTACGTGCACGTATCTATACTTCATAATTAGGAGCAGCAGCAGACATCCAATCTGAACCAGATTGTGGTTTTGATCCATTACACGTATATATTTTAAATCTGGGACAAATGTACCTGCCATCTTGAACGCACCCAGGTGATTTTACATGCCTGCTGTCACATACCCCCCCTCTTGTTTCAAACCGGGGCTTGGAACACCAGCAGTCAGGCACGCAGGTACCCGAGACAAAGCTACCACATTCCCCATTTGAACACCAGGGCGATGCTTCACAGTAAAGTGAAGACCTCACTCTTCCTGGCGTGACGTGACATGTCGCCGTTTCCTTATACCGTACCTCACCGCTCTAGCGCTGTTAGGAAGAGACTAGCATCTTTCTTGGATTTTAGCGTCCATGCGCGCGCCTATGCGCGTTCGCGGGCGCGAATGAGCTTTTGCGGGTGTGCACGATCATGGGATCACTCGCACCGGAAATGGCGCCAAATGCTGCTATTTGAACCCTCTGCATCTGTCAGCAAGTGCTATCCGTTCTACAGCATTCCCGTCCCAGTGACCCCCCCAGCGTTTGTTCCTGAGAGTCTTCCTGTGCCAGTGACCCCGGCTGCCCTTTGGACTTTGCTGTTATCTGCCTGCCCTGACCTCTGCCTGTTTATGACTACTCTTCTGTCTGATCCCTTTGTACTTCACCTGCCTGCACTTTGCCGACCCAGCCTGTACCCGACTACCCGTTTGCCTGATTCTTCTGTACTACTCAGCCAGCAAGTTACCGACCCGGCCTGCACCACTACCCTTCCAGCTGCACGAACTCCAGCGGACTTCTACCTGACATCAGAGACTTGTCCAGTCCTCATGCTCCTCTGTGCTCCAGAGCTCCCTGTCTGCACTATCAGGGGTTCTTGAACCAGGGCCGTAAGAGAGTTTTCCCCCCGCATAAGCCAGACTCATCCACCAGGTACGTGACAAGCACCCTATGATAACCGGGGATGACGGCCACCTCACCCTACACCTGCAGCTCGCTTTTCCTCTTTGATACCCAGCCCATCCCTTATGGAGTCTAACACGGCTTGCACCTTTGGCAGATGTGAGGCCCAATTCGTACTGTGGATAATCACATTGTCCAGGTAGGCTGCAGCATACTTCTAATGGGGCCTCAGAATCTTGTCCATTTTCCGCTGGAATGTTGCTGGTGCATTTTGTAACCCAAACGGCATTCTTCTATATTGGAATGCCCCCTCTGGTGTTACAAATGCCGTTTTCTCCTTTGCTGACTCAGCTAGGGGAATTTGCCAATACCCCTTGGTGAGATCAAGGGTCGTCACACATATTGGGCTGTTCCCAGCCGGTCGATCAGTTCATCTATGCGTGGCATGGGGTAGGTATCAAATTTTGTAACTTTATTCAACTGCCGACAATCGTTCCAAAATCGCCAGCTCCCATTGGGTTTGGACACTAAAACGATCGGGCTGGAGCAGTCACTCTGGGATTCTTCTATCACACCTAATTCAAGCATTCGTTAAACTTCCCCACGTATTGCCTCCCGTTGGGCCTCCGGTATTCGATAAGGTTTTAGCTTCACCCTTTCACCTGGCGGGGTGATAATGTCATGCTCTACCCCAGATATTTGTCCTGGCAGCTCACAGAACACCTCTCTGTTGCGGAGCACAAACTCTTTCACCTCCTGTTTTTGGGGCTTCGATAGAGTGACTGCTATTCCATCCTCAAGAATTAAGCACTCAGACTGAGTCGGTGATACCAAGGTTTCTGCAACTAGGGATTCCCTATCCCTCCAGGCTTTCAACAGATTAATGTGGCATATCTGTTCTGGCTTTCGCCATCCTGGTTGTCTGACCCTGTAGTTCACCTCACTCACTTTTTCAATTATTTTGTATGGGCCCTGCCATTTGGCCAGGAATTTGCTTTTGACCGTAGGGATAAGTGCCAACACCCTATCCCCCGGGGAAAAAGTACGGGTTTTGGCCTTACGGTTGTACACCCTTTGCTGTGCTAACTGCGCTTGGGCCAAGTGTTCTTTGACGATTGGAATTACCTGTGCAATTCTATCTTGCATCAGGGCAACATGCTCAATCACATTCCGGTGGGGAGAACTCTCACTTTCCCAAGTTTCCTTGATGATATCCAACAGCCCTCTTGGGTGTCTCCCATAGAGTAACTTGAAGGGCGAGAAACTGGTAGAGGATTGTGGTACTTCCCGAATAGCAAACATCAAGTAGGGTATTAAACAGTCCCAATCCTTTCCGTCTCTATTCACCACCTTTTTTAACATTTGTTTTAGGGTTTTGTTGAACTTTTCAACCAACCCATCTGTTTGAGGGTGATACACGGATGTATGCAATTGTGTCACTTTGAACAACTTGCACAACTCTTTCATTACCCTGGACATAAACGGTGTACCCTGGTCCATAAGCAATTCCTTACAAATATCCACACAGCTGAAGACAAGAAATAGCTCTTTGGCTATCGTCTTGGCAGAGGTATTTCTAAGAGAGATCGGTTCGGGATAGCGGGTAGCATAGTCCAATATGACCAAAATATACTGATACCCCCTAGCAGACTTCAGTATCGGTCCTACCAAATCCATTGCAATCCTCTCAAAGGGAACCTCAATGATGGAGAGAGGTATCAGTGGGTTACAGAAATGCGACAAAGGTGCCGACTGCTGACACACAGGCAGGAGGAACAATAATTTTCTATTTCTTTCATGACCCCAGGCCAATAGAATCTCTGTAATACTCTCTCTCTGGTTTTCTCCGCCACCAAATGACCTCCCAGAATGTGCCCAAGGGTTAATTCCAATACCAATTTCCTACAGGGTTTGGGCACCACAAGTTGCTCAATGGTTTCATCTGCTTTCTGAGCAACCCGATATAACAAATCCCTTTCCACAATAAAGTATGGGTAACCGCAAGTCTGATCTGGGTTCGCTAATTCACCATCTATCTTTACCACATTTTCCCGTGCTTTTATCAGAGTGGGGTATTTTACCTGTTCTGTGGCAAAATTTTCCCTGTAAACCTCTAAATCAGAGAACTCAACAGACGGGTAGTCTGGCAGTGCATGCAATTGTCCCAAACTGTCTCTCATAGTAGTCACATTCCATAGTCTCATCCAAAACTGGGCAATTGGCTGCAATATGTCCCTCTTGCCGGCAACGGTAACAAATAAACTTTTTCGCTGCTTCCTGCGACCTCCACTGTGGTCGCTATACATTATGCAAACTTCCCGCCCTCTCACTCTCTCCACCCTTACCCCTTGGAGTCATCTTACCTGCCGCTGGGGATGGTCTGGTCTAAGGGTGGAAAGTCCGTGAGTCCCTGGGAGAGGTAATCAGGTTCTCTGAAGCCAAGTACCTCTCTACCAGATCCACAAGCTTGTCGGCCGTTTCCAGGTCTCCATGTCTTACCCACTTTTGGACAGCAGTAGGTAGAGATCTCAGGAACCGATCCATAACAACGCGTTCCACAATCTTTGATACTGTCAGAGTCTCTGGTTGCAGCCATTTCCTGCTCAGGTGAATGAGATCATACATTTGCGACCTGGGGGGTTTTTCAAATTGGAAAGTCCAGTTATGCACACGTTGAGCCTGGACAGCCAGGGTGACACCCAGCCGTGCCAATATTTCTGTTTTTAGCACAACATAGTCTTTTACTTGGTCTGGCTCTAAGCCATAATATGCTTTCTGTGATTCCCCAGCTAATAGAGGAGCTACCAATCCAGCCCACTGTTCTTTAGGCCACTTTTCTCTCTCAGCAGTCCTCTCAAATGTGGTCAAAAACACTTCAGGACCATCCTCCCCAGTCATTTTTGGCAGTAAACGGCTCACACAAAACGATGATGTATTAACTGAACCACTTGCTGTTGTAGTCTCTGCTCTTGCTTCTATAACAGGTCAATTAAGCGAGTCTCAGATTGCTGCTGGGCTCCTTGCGGTGCTTCCAGACTTTGCTGCTGAGCTTGCTGCTGAGCTTACAGACTTCGCTGCTGATTAGCATTCGCTTGTTGTAGACTAGCATTTGTTTGTTGTTGATTAGCATTTGCTATCGCAAGCTGTCTCAGCACCTCTTCCATGCTGGCCTTTAAAAAAACTGCCCCTGGCTTCCTCCACCAGCTGTAGGGGCGTTAGCTCGGCAGCGGGTGTGTGTGACCCCCTGGAAGGGTTCACTACACAAAATAGGCACAGCGAAACAGCATTAATACACTCAAAAAGATCCTATAAGCGCTACAACCAGAGCAAATGTCATGGTTAGGAAACTTGATATCCTCATGCGTGTATGTTGAAGGAAAACAGAGCTGCTGACGACCACTGGAATGGTGAATAATTTGATGCAAGCTGAAGACAGCGCTCAATGGAACCTTCAAAGTCACTAGTACATTGTATAAAAAATTGGTTTATTAAACCTTGGATAGTGCATAGCAAGGAATACATAAAAACAAGAATCAATCCATAAACGATAAAAATTAAAATGGCAATCAGCAATAGACACCAATGTTGGTAATAAGCCAGATGCTGGGTGAACCAATGTAACCCTGGCTCTGGGGACCTGGACTGTGGTGACCTGTAAATGTCCTGGGTGATAGAAATGGGGCACTAAGGGATCCACAGCGAAAAAAAAAAAAAAGTCGCTGTGTGAGAACAGTCGCTGTGCCTGGTCACATGGGCAACAATGAGCTAGAATGTAAGCGATGGGGTGTCCCCAACTGTGGTGGCCTATGGAAGAGTGTGGATGGGGAGGACTGAGGCCACAAACATGGATCTGGTGTAGTTATGGCTGGAGAGGAAACAGAGACCAGATGTAATGAGGCTGGCTGTACGGTGCCCCTTTAGGGAGATAATCGTGGTGCTCAGACATGTGGCTGCTCGGATGGATGACTGAGAAGTCCTGGTGACCGGAACGTACTGACCTGGGGATGAGTGTCGGCACGATCGGATGGTATGCGACGGGCGGTCAACGTGGGTCAGTGTTGTGCAGCCAACTGGGGGACTCGTATCCTAGGAGGTGCAATCCTTCCTGGGGTGGTAGAGTAGGATGTGTGAGAGTCGGGTCCGAAGGTGGGTGACGTCAGCCCAGATGCAATGTGAGCTGCCTGGGCTTTCATCAATTGCAGCACACCATCCAGCCGCTTTGTGCTTTCTACCGCCAGGAGTCAACCCATTGCTCTGCAGCTCACATCGCCTCTGGACTGACGTCACCCAGCGCGTCTGAACCTTCGGACCCGGCTCTCACACATCACCGAGATTCGCCCAAAACGGAGATTGCTTGGTGGCAGAGTGGACTGCGTTATTATAGGCGAACGGAACCAGAGAGACCCAATCGTCCTGGGAGTACGAGGAGTAGCAGAGGAGGTACTGCTCGAGGGTCTGGTTGGTCCTCTTTGTCTGGCCATTTGACTGGGGGTGGTAGGCCGAAGAAAAAGCCAATCCAATTCCTAAGATGGTACACAGAGACCTCCACACTCTGGAAGTAAATTGTACTCCCCGATCCGAGACAATATTATTAGGGATACCGTGTAGTCGTACAATTTCTCTGATAAAGGTCTTGGCCGTTTCCATTGCAGAGGGGGAACCTTGCATAGGGATAAAGTGTGCCATCTTTGTGAGACGGTCTACCACTATGAAGATGGTGTTGAATCCCGCGGATGGGGGCAGCTCGACAATAAAATCCATGGAGATGTGCGACCAAGGACAGTCAGGGATAGTAATGGGTTCAGCAGCCCCCAGGCCCTGGTTCTCTCAGTCTTGTTCCGAGCACAAATAGGGCATGCACCCACATTTTTACAGTCCTCGTTCATGCGGGCCACCAGAAGGTGCGGGCTAGCAATTCCATTGTCTTACGACTGACAAAATGTCCCGCTAACTTGTTGTCGTGACAGAGTTCTAGGGTATTTAGGTGAAACTCCTCAGGCACGAAGATCCGGGTACCCGACCACCACAGCCCATCTTTTACTGATAATTCAGAGTCTCTGGGCACCGAGTCGCTAGTTAGAGCCTGCCTGATTTGTGTTAGGAGGTCCTCTTGGACCAGCAAGAAGCTGTGAGCTGGTAGGATGGTATCCCGAGGGGAAGCTTCCACAGGATCAAGGAACATTCTGAACAGTGCTTCTGGTTTCACATTCTTGGACCCAGGCCTGTACGTAACATGGAGCTGGAAGAGGGAGAAGAATAAGGGCCATCGAGCCTGGCAAGGTTTGAGCCTTTTAGCCATCTGCAGATACTCTAAATTCTTGTGGTCGGTGAAGACCAAGATGAAATGTGCTGATCCTTTGAGAAGATACCGCCATTCTTCCAAATTGACTTCATAGCGAGTAGCTCTCTATCCCCAACGTTGTACTTTCTCTCGGGTGGAGTACGTTTCCGAGAGAAAAAGGCGATGGGGTGGAGTAGGGCCTTTGGACCCTGTCTCTGCGAGAGGACTGCCCCAACTGCAGTCTCCGAGGCGTCCACTTCTAGGATGTAGGGCAGTGCTGGGTCGGGGTGCTACAGAAGCAGAGGTGAACAGTTTCTTCAGAGACTGGAAAGCTGCCTGTGCCTCTGCAGACCAGACAAAGCGGGTGTTCTGCTTAGTAAGCTGTGTTATGGGGGCAATGACTGACGAAAATCCCCGGATAAACGTTCTATAAAAGTTTGCAAAGCCTACGAAACGCTGCACCCCTCTTTTATCCAGTGGCGCTGGCCAGTCAAGGATATCTGTAACCTTCTGCGGATCCATGGTGGTGCCCTTCGTGGAAATGTGAAATCCTAAGAAGGAAACGTCTGCACACTCGAAGGCGCACTTCTCTGCCTTTGCATACGGTCCGTGTTCTCGTAGGCGGCTAAGTACGCATTTCACATGCCTGCAGTGTTCCTCTAGGGAGGGGGAGAATATAAGGATGTCGTCGAGATAGATGACCACAAACAGGTCAAGGTAGTCTCTGAAAACATCATTGATCAGATGCTGGAATGTCGCTGGGGCGTTGCAGAGCCCAAATGGCATAACTAAGTACTCAAAGTGGCCAAAGCGGGTCCAAAAGGTCATCTTCCACTCACCCCCCTCCCGTATACGTATCAGGTTATAAGCCCCGCGGAGGTCTAATTTGGTGAACACTTTGGCTGAGCTAAGTCTTTGAAAAAGTTCCGGAACTAAGGGTAACGGGTATCGGTTCTTTATGGTGACCTTGTTGAGGTCCCGGTAATCAATACAAGGCCTGAGTGAGTGGTCTTTCTTTTCCACTAAGAATATCCCCGCTCCAGCTGGTGACGTGGAGGGCTGGATGAAGCCCTTTTCCAAATTCTCGTCCAGGTAGGCTTTGAGAGCCACTAACTCCACTTCAGACAATGGGAAGATCCGGCCAAATGGGACTTCAGCCCGTGGCAACAGGTCAATTGGGCAATTGTATGACTGTGCGGAGGTAGGGTGTCGGCCCCCTTCTTGCTAAAGACGTCTAGATAGTCGTGGTAGACTTTTGGAACCACAGATCGGGTTTCCAGATCAGGGTCTGAGTCCATGCTAAGAAGAACTGGGGGTCTTGCAGAGACTTTGGCAGGCAGTGGCTGAGGCAATAAGGTGACCAGAACTGCACTTCCCCAGTGTTTCAATTGATCAAAGGGCAGTGGGCCTGGAACCAGAGTAGGCCAAGGATAACCGGGAATAAAGGGGAGGTGATGATGTCCAACAGTAAAAATTCCGTATGACCCCCTGTCATGCTGGTAGTGAGAGGGAGAGTTTCGTGGGCTACTGTGCCAGACTTGAGAGTGGACCCGTCAGCCAGCCAGATGACCATTGGTTGGTCCTTGGTTCGGAGAAGGATGCGATGCTGGGTGGCAAAAGCAAGGTCTATAAAGCAACTGCAGGCTCCTGTATCCAGAATGGCTGGGACCTGCGCACTTCCTGCGGGAAGCCGGAGGGACATGAAGAGGACAAGGTGAGGCTTGGTGTTAGGTAGCGATAGCACGTCCCCCATGACCGGGGTGAGACCTTTATCCACCTTAGCGGGGCAGTTCCGTACCAGATGTCCAGATTCCCCGCGGTACAGGCACAAGGTGAGGGACATGCGCCTGTCGCTCTTCAGGTGACAAGGTAGGGCGGGGATGCCCACACTGCGGTGGCTCCAGGTGTCCATGTGGAGAGGAGGTCGTGGTTGAATGGGGAACCAAGAAGCTGGGTATCTCTTGAGTGGGCCTCGGGGGCGCCGCAGCTCTCTCCGCTCTGCATTCCCGCAGGCGGCGGTCAATTTGGATGGCCAAATTGACAAGTGCGTCCAGGGTGTGAGGAACCCCGAGGTGAGCCAGCTCATCCTTGAGCTGGAACTGGCAACAAAGAGCCGCATCGTTCCAGGCTGTATCGGTGCCCCATCGCTGAAACTCTGAGACGTACTCTTCCGCTGTATGGTGGCCCTGCTGGAGTGCATGCAGTACAGTCTCTGCCATTGTGGCCTGGTGGGGATCCTCATATAATTGGGCCATGGCTTGAAGGAACTGATCCAGAGTAGAGGTCTCCGGGGCTTTCCGCTCCAGCAATTGGTGAGCCTAGGCCTGCGGCCCATCCAGGAGGAGCGAGATCACAAAGCCCACTTTGTTGGACTCCAGAGCAAAGGTGCGGGGTTGCAGAGCAAAGTACAAGAGTTCCGAAACGCCCAAAACTTCCGGCGGTCCCCCGTAAACCGCTCGGGCATAGGCACTCTGGGTTCTGTAGGAAGAGCCACTACAATGTGGGATGGAGCTTGGCCGGAATCGGCTGCGGGTGAAACCAGATCCCGGACTTGTCTTTCCAAGCGGACATATTCATTCTGGAGGTCTTTTACTGCTTGAGACAAGCCGGTAAGATGGACACACACTTCTTCCATGATAGAGGGCCCCGACGCAGATTCGGATGTGGCTGTCTATTGCTGTCACGTACCTGGTGGTTGAGTATGACTTATGCGGGGCAACCTCACTTGCGGCCCTGGTTCGGGAACCCCTGGTAGTAGAGACAGGGAGCTCTGGAGCACAGGGGGGCACGAGGGCTGGACTTGGTCACAGATGACAGGTGATGGTCCACAGAAGCTCGTGCAGACAGTAGAGTAGTGGTTCAGGCCGGGTCGGTAACAAACTGGCGGTGCGGTACAGGAGGTTCAGGCTGGCGGATAGTCGGGTACAGGCAGGGTCGGCGACGTGCGGGCAACAGAAGTACAAGGGATCAGGCAGAGGCGTAGTCGTAGGCAGGCAGAAGGTCGGGGCAGGCAGCAGGCAAGCAGGTCAAACAGGGAGCCGGGGTCATGGATACAGGAAGTCTCTCAGGATAAGTACTGGGGTCGCAGGAGCCAGAATGCTGTAGAGCGGATAGCACTGACTGCAAGGTGCAGAGGGCTTAAATGGCTGTTTGGCGCCAACGCCGGCTCTCCCCCGTGCTCAGGCGTCTGCGCATTGGCCTGCCAATGGCCCCGGATGGTTCCTTACAACCTCCCTCAGGAAGGCGGATATAACCTCCACCCAGTGGGGGATACTGGAATATAGCGCCTCGATGTCAATGGCTACCAGCCTAGCTCCAGGGTGCACCTCCATGCCCTCAATGATTTTCAAGAGTTCTAAAGTGTCTTTCAGATACGAAGGTAATCTCTTCACATGGGGTCTTAAATGGCTATCGATGTATTGGCTCGCCTTTTCTGTATGGCAGCCAATACCCGACACAATCGGACGGCCTGGTGGTTCGCTAAGGCTTTAATGGACCTTCGGGAGGGCGTAAAATGTGGATGTTATTGGCCATTTGACTTCAGGAATTCATACAGGTCCTTATCAATCAGGCCCTGATTGAATGCCCTGGTGGTCATTTCCTGATATTTAGATCGATGAGTGTGGATCATGTCTTCATCAATCCGTTGGTATCATTCCGTGTTTCCAAGGATAGTGTCACACATCTCCACGTATTGTTTCCGATCCATAATGACCACATTGCCCCCCTTATCCGAGGGTTTGATCACAATGCGGTCGTAAGGATAAGGTGGGAGGGGGCCTGTTGCTGCTGCTCTGTAAGGTTGCAAGAGAAAGGCCTGCCATGCGTGGGGAGTCTACTGACCTCTTTAACCATTTGTTTATGAAAGGCCCATATGGCAGGACATGTCTGCAGTTTCGGAAATTTCCACGATTTGGCCTTAAACCTAATTTGTTCTGGGAGTGACTCGTCTTCCTCCTCATCTGACGAAGAGGGAGAGGGGTCTGCATCTTGCATCCCCTCTGCCTGTTCGTTTTCATCCAGCAGCTGTATCAAAATTTTAAGTGTCCTAAAA